>JACEGR010001817.1:0-150959 GCA_014170235.1 Listronotus bonariensis | reverse complement strand
TGATATAACTCTAAAATTGAAATACATATACATATTAAAAATATTAAAAGATAAAACAACATACTTTAAAGAGGTAGGAATTTTTTAAAGTAATCTTTATTGCAAAGTTAACGACCGCTTTATACAGGGTGTCCACAAAGGTCATGGAGTAAATGATAGAGCTGATAGAGTGAGCCGTAATATTGTTATTAGCTGATATAAAAAATAAATTATACCGGGCATCGTTAGGGAGCTACTGACCATTAAAAACAAAATAATTCATTTATAATTTTTGGACGGTTAACAGTATCAATTATATTTGGGCAACCAAATTAACTTATAGTAATGCTCCTTTCCGTATGTAAACGGCTGTTTAATTAGTCACGATTATATAGTGTGTCCAAAAGTTTGGAAACGCTTAAATATCTTAAAGAATTTTGAATCAAACTGGACGAAATTCGGTACCTCAGGATAAAACCATACTATGAATTTAATGTTAATATTAGCGTATATATGTTGTAAGAGCTGCAGTTTCGCAGAAATCAATTTAGTTCTTAAACTTAAATGAGATACTTATTTTTAATGGTATTATCGGTTTCTTGCTGTTTTTTACTATACAATGGTATAAAAGTCCAATTTTTCTCTTAATATATCAATAGTAAAAAAATGGTAAATTTTGGAAAAACAATAGGTGTAAAGTGCGTTGTAGATATTACCTTTTACACCTTGCAACTTTCAAACTGTAGCCTCGTCAGTTTTGGCATAAGGAATTCCTTGTTCGATTTGGGTTTTTGAATATCAAAATGCTTCATTTAGATGAAAATAAACGAATTACATTACTTATGATGCGAAGATATGGGGCTCGAATTAGATGATATTTTGCGAATAATGAGTATTATTATTTATTTTATCTAGGAATTCGATTATGTGAGAACTGTTAAACCACCTGTTAAAAGGTGTAAAAAGTAATACCTACGCACTTTACACCTATTATTTTTACTAAATTTGACATTTTTATTGCTAATAATGGATATGTAAAAAGAAAAATTTGACTCATATCCTTGTATAGAACAAAAACAGCGAGAGATCTGTCAACATCGCCAATATCAACACTGAATTTAGAGGATTATTAATTTCAGGCGATTAACCAATAATAAAACGGTATTTACCAATGCGTTGTGTTTGACGTTTAATTCATGTCTTATACGTCAAAGTTATCACCGATTGAATTTGTACCTCAGTTAAAACCGTAGACAATCGGTTAATCGCCTAAGATTTATATATCGTTTTACCCTGAAGTACCAAATTTCATCAATTTCGGTTCAAAAGTCTCTTATATATTTAAGCGTTTTCAAACTTTTTGGACACACTATTCGTTATCATTGATACTTTAACAATCGTTTAAAAGTTATAAATGAAATATTTTTTAAATTTAAACTTTGAAGGTCAATGAGTCCCCAATGAAGCCCGGTATAGATTAAAGTTAATAAAATTATTTTGACTTACTCTATAAGCCCCATCATTTACGAATTTATATTTGCGGACATTCTTTATAGATGTGTTTTTATAGATATTTTTTTTTCTGAAATCCGTATTACCATTGTTATGTATTTGTTTGCAAATATAAGAGGAGTGTCCATCACTGACAATGTTATGTTCAAATAGGTTCTCGAACATCTATGCTTACCTGCTGCGACCCTTTTTTACCCCCTTCGCCCCTACCTCTTCATCACACGTACCATAAACCTGAATCCTCAGTTCATCCAGCTGTTTATGCTACCCCTTCCCGACGCTGTCTTCAGCACCGTCCTAACCACAGTCCTCCAGCGTCGACTTCTGCGTCTCCTGTTCAACGCTTTCATCAGAACCGACTCAATCGGAGTCCCCCAGTATCGCGTCGCCACTATGCGTCGCCTTTGGTGACCGACACCATGGTCCATTCATCTAATTTTTACCAGCAGGTAGGGTTGACAACATTTTAGAGATTTTATTGTCGCCTTTTTTGTTACGCTCAATCGAAAACTCAATGAGCCAAAATACAACGCGTTATGAGACCAAAATTCAATAAATGTTCGTTGGATAGTAGTAAACTTATAACTAAAACGCGCTGTGGTCATTTTAGAAGCGCCATAAAGCCAGTAGGATTATTTAGATAACATAACAAAACACGGAAATTTCCAGTTTTTACTTCTTTCCTTAATGCGATGTATGATTAGGGTACGGCTACGATATCAAGCGAAGAGTGTGAGAGCGCTGCCTTTGATCTTTATGATAGCATAAAAAAGTTTGTTTTTTAATCAGGCGGCTGCAATATACGTAAGCAAAAAGCCCTACCGCTTGCCGCTTGAACCGAATAAGTATTATTAGCGGAGTGTTTCTAATGTTTGTGCGGTGCCACGAATTTTTTGCTGTTTCAGAATTTGTGTCAAAGCACTTAACAAATGTCGAGTAATTAGAACTAAACTCTGTCCAAGTTACATATGCAAAATTTTAAACCGTGATTAACGTGTGATATTGCGCTTTCCTTACAGCTATTGGTTAAAAGCCAATGCTTTAGGTTTACAATTATGTTTTATTGCTTTTTAACAAATAACTGCACATAACACGCGATATTACGATTTGATCACGACTTAACATTTTGCATATTATGTAACTTGGACAGAGTATGGACTAGACAGAACAGATTTGTTACCATCACCAACCGATATTGGTCAGTTTTCGAAAAATAACGTTATAGGCGTTCGGATGAGTTTTGGTTGTGTCCGGTGTTCTGTTTTGATGATAATATGGAGCTTTTTTCAAATATCTTCTATAAAACAGATATACAGTGGCGTAGCTACCGGAGGGCTAGACGTGGTAGAGCTCCGGTTTTCCCAGACTCACAATCAGACTCTAACGACTCCGACTTACAAACTACAAATTGAACTAATGCAATTTTTTTCCATATTTGGAATATAACTAAACCCGTTTCTGGATCTTGGTCTGTGTATCTGTTACAGGACCATATTTTTTTACCGGTAACAGGTAGATATTTTCTTTAATTTTTATTAAATAGTTATGTCTATGTCTCTGTTTCATGACTCTGATAATAAGTGAATTCGCCAGTTCTCCCGTTCCGGTCATATGAGCGATTCCGCTCATAAGCTTTCCCGGCTTTGTCCGTGGAAAATCGGGATAATCGAGCTCTACACCATGTGCTTCGACATCAAAACGTTAAAACATTAGGTTGTAGAAATCTTCCCATACAGCGCTTAGCCCCAGAAGAAAGAAGCCAGCAATTTAGCGTGAATCTTTTCTCGATCCCCAAGGATACAGAAACGCCCGTACGACATCTCTAGTCGCCATCCCGGAAAAGCTTTGTAGCTTTCTACCAAAACGTTACCGCAGTACTCGAAGACCGCGGAAAGAGTAAAATAAAGGAATTGTATTTTTATCAAAAAATGGGTTATAATTTATATTTGGTTTTAAATTTAGAGTACGTCGAATTCGGAACACGACAAATACGGAACAAACTATTTTAAATAGTTTATTTGGGGAGGCCTAGTTTATTTTTCGACTATATTTGATTTTTGGTTACTTCCAAAATGACCAGAACGTGTTGTAGCCGTAATTTCATGACCTTAAAACTTTGGTATTTAATCATTTAGCTTCGTCCATAACGCGTTGTGTGTAATATTTTCGCTTATTAAGCGATTTTGCCTTTGGTGTAACATATCTACTGTAACTAATGGCACTACCTTCTTTTTCCTTTCAAAGAGCTGGCAGCCGTTTCCGCAGAGCGGAAGAGAGTCGTCGTGCGGAATACCCAAATCGCCTTCGTTTCACAGCGGTCTTGACCTGGTGGCGTCTGCCAGTGTTGATTCCTTGACGGCTGATACTAGCGACGACTTGAAGAACATGGGCGATTCTCCGGGTTTTGGTCAGAATGGTTTGGTTTCTCCTGATTTCTATGGTTGGTTTAGTACGGATAAGGATGGGATATCGGTATTTTAACATCTTCGTATATGAATTGGTTAAACTTTTTGCGATAAAACCAATATTATCCAATATTATCAATTGTATCGGGTGCCCACAAAATTGTTAGCAAGTCTGTCATTTTTTTAGAAGTTTTCTTCAATTTTAAAATTTTAGTGAAGAATTTGAACGTTTCAGCTCCTATGTGGCACTTCTTGTTTAATCGGAAAGGATACCAGCTTCACTGATTTAAATATAATACCCTGTTTTATTTAATGGCTTTTACAAGGAATTCTAAGCAAATACGTGTGTCATATACTATACCTATCTTAATAGGTTTTCGAGAAAATAGTGTTTAAAAATGTTATTATTATTAGCCGCCATTTTTGTCATCTTATTTAGAAACAAAAGGGTTAAAAAATCCCAATGCTACTTTTAAAACCTATTTTATGAAAGTAACTACTTACATAGTAATTTTATATTTAGAAAATATTGCACATAAAACTCTGTTTTTATAAGTACATAAAACGGACAAAATATAATTAATTGAATTACCTTTAATATCAAAAAATTAAAAGTGATTAAATGCGCATATCCGCACCTTAAAGCCGATTCCCACCTAGGGGTTTTCATCCTGGGTAAAAAGTCTTTGACCATCGACGATTCACACTGGCTAGTCATGGGTAAGGGGTTAAAACTCGTTCGTTTTCACCCGCCAAATTAGGACTGGTTCTAATTTTGCCCTATGGGTGACGACTTTTTGACAACATTTCCTACGTTAATTAACGGTTGGTACTACCAAAAGTTGTGATTTTGATTTAAATATGCATGGATATGATTTTACCTATGTCATTGAAAAACCCCGACAATCAGGTGATTGATGACGCGTCACGAGTGAACACCCCTAAGTCGGAATCGGCTTTTACACTCACTACGTTTATATCGAATTGTTGAAGCTAGCTTAAGTTAAAGCGGCTTTTAAAAGTGGCTTGAAAAAAGCGATATAAACGCGCTTGAAAGTGACTTGAATCGTTCAAGTCGAGCCTGAAAATAAGTAGGGTTGACTTCACTGAAGCCGATTAGAAACACGATATAAACGATTCAGGTGGGCTTAATAACTGCCTAACTTCAGATGAATGCTTCCTCAAACGTCATCAGTGTCAATTTCATATATGATGTAGACTTTTTATACAAAATAAGAGTGGAAAACAGGTGGAAAAACTTTAAAACACGCTCACACCAACAACAGCATACAAAAGGGGAAAAAATAAAAGTGAAGTTTGTTTTTCATTCGATGTCTACTGTGAAATTGGATGTAAAACTGCCGCATGCGTACGACGATGGCCTCAAATGTGCTTGACCTCGATTTTCAATCGACTTTCAAGCCACCGAAATAAACACGTAGACTTGGAAATCGCTTCAAAGCCGCTTTGTTTTCAGGCCAGCTTGAACTTTTCTACATAAACGTAGTAACTCTTGCAGACGATACGGATCATTTGAAGTGAGCCCTTTTCACTCCGAATGCAATACTTGAACGCTAGTGAAAAGAGTGCGTATCCCGAAACAGCATTACACAACAGGAGGCAGTCGCATTCAGTTTGTCCGTGTAGCAACCTGTACACAAAAATAGCTAAATGGTCAACGTTTAAACCTTTAATAGATGGGTAGCGTTAAAAAATTATATTAAAAACGTCTTTCTATAAAAAATCTAACCATTCATATACGTAGATGAAATATATCTTAACTGTGTTGCAAACTTGTTAAGGGTTTACAATCTAAATTAGTAAAACAGAAATGATCAAGTAATAACTGATACAAAGCATACTGAGGCATTTCTTAAAATATTTCAGTATTTTAAGGTCTAAAATGTTACCCATTTTGGTTTACTATAGCTTGTATTATTAAAACCTATAGGAAAATAAAAAGATTAATTAAGATCAGCTTTTCTTTGGCCTTTACGTTTAACTCTTAGCAAGCTATTAGGGTAAATTTTAAGCAAAAGTATCTTTAAGGCTTAAATGGACATGAATCAGTATCAGCGAATGGGTCAACAAAAAATGGTTTGGATCGAAAAATGACACTACCGGCATTCAGAAATTCCAGTGCGGAGCGTTCACCACCTATTAAACAATTACCTCTCTTAAAAGGTAAATAAATATTTAAAAATCTCATCGGTTTTCCTAAGTTAAATCTGTTTAATTTATGGAAAAACATCCTTGGTATCAAGTGCCTTGATTTTTCAGGTTACCTACAATATGTAAATGATCCGCTTTTTATGAGCAGTAGCCTTTTGGGCTCTGTATGCTTAAAAATTCAAATGAAGCTTTAAATTTTTATTGGTTTTAAGCTACAAATAAAAATTCTATATTATATTAAGTGTTTTGTAGAAAAGTTAAAAATAATAGTGGTCTTGAAGATATGGTCTATATTGATTAGGCGGGATATCTAGAAAGAATTGGACCGCTTCGGTTATTTTGTTTTAGGCGACCGGCCAGTTCATAGGGGTCAATAGGGCTGAACAGGGTCAGCTCGTATACCCTGGGACCAAGACCAAAGCGGTCCCATTCTTTCTAGGTAGATTTTGGCGAGTACCCAACAGATAATAACATTGAATAGTTATATTTATTAACTGGTAAAAATAAAATGAAGAAATTTTGTTTATTTATCCGAGTATTTGTTTTAGAGTTGGGCATTGCACATTTAGAATATTCCTAATGTTTCTAATGATTTTTATTAAATAAAAAACAAATATTATTTAGCTTGGTAAATATTTCTAATTATCCAGCGCTCAAGTTATTAAATAAATCAATAAATATATGGTTAGTTCTGTTCTAATGGTGTTAGTTCATTAAAAAAAAGTGCCTCGTAAAAGTAAAAATTTATTTTCTTTCACCGGTGATAAAACATATTTAAATTTTGTATTTACTTTGAAATTGTAAAATGTTAAGACCAGACTTTGGGTATTATTTTTCTGTTAATAAGGCATTAGTTTTACTAGGTTTCTGTGTGTGATAAAATGTTTAAATTTTAATGGTAAATAATGGCATTATTTTTAAATTTGTAGAAGCGTCGCCAGCCGAGCGTGAAGAACTTTTTATCCAGAAACTGAGACAATGTTGTGTCCTCTTTGATTTTGCATCAGATCCCCTTTCAGATTTGAAATGGAAAGAAATAAAAAGACAGGCACTTATGGAAATGGTAGAATTTGTAACCCAGAATAAGGGCATTATTACGGAGAACGTTTATCCCGAGGCTGTTAATATGGTATGTTTAAAATTATTTCTTAAAGACAGAAACATAGTTTTCAGCATGGCCTCAATAAGCCCAAAACGGCCAAATCAACAAAACTACAAAAATTGTTTCTTTTTTCGTAAGAATCTAAATCTGCATTAAAAAATGGGATATTTTTCCTGAGGTTGTCTTAAATGTTGCTCAAGATTTAACTACCATTGTGGAAGATCATCAGTTTGCTGATTAGGATTCTATAACAAAAAACACTTTATGCTCTTATTGTGATGATTACTTATATCATACATTCTTTGGCCGTAAATTGGTAATAAAGTGTTCAAATCACGTTCAGGCCTGATATCTTAAAAACCATGCATAGGATTTTGGTTTCATTGAGGTCCTTTGGTAGTGTCTATACTATAAAAAATATTTTTATTAAACTTTTAACAATTTCTTAAACATTGTATGTAGACCTTATATTGGGGTCGGGATAACTCATGCACTGAAACCGCACGGCTTATTGTGCACCCTGTATTTTCACGTCTGGGTGATGTCAGCCAGACCTACAGCTTAACGTGGGTTCCGAAGACAACGTCTCCGCCCAGGGGAATATCCGATCCTTTTAACTGGGTAGGTCCGCATGTCTACGGTTGCATAGGACACGGTAAAGTGCTAGCCTTTAACGTCGATACATTTTGCAGTTTGCCCACCTTTTGTTGGGCTACCACTAAATTTTTAACCAAACTTATAAATAGGTACTTTCGCAGGACGAGAATACAAACCCAGCCACTTCGGTTCAGCGCCTAACGACCCAGCGCTTTAACACACGAGGCCATCACCCGACTTATTGTTAGACCTCAAGTAAAGTGTTAATATCTTAAACCATCTCTTAGGGTAAAAAACTCATATTGCAAGATTTGTGAGCTTTTTGTGTAATGAATTTTAGAATACTCCATAGTTTATTTTAAAACTAAACAAATACATACAAAAAAAACATGAATTATAACCAAGGTCTTAAGACATCAAAACCTTATTTCACTTGCTACCTTTTAGGCAAACACTCTCTTCAATAAATCTAACACATTTACTTGTCATTTTAAAGAAATAGTCTATAATATCGCTTTTTTAATATTTTGTAGTTTTCTGTGAACCTTTTTCGAACCCTACCGCCATCTTCCAACCCTAACGGAGCAGAATTTGATCCAGAAGAAGATGAGCCAACTCTAGAAGCCGCTTGGCCGCATTTACAACTTGTATACGAATTGTTTTTGCGGGTACTTGAAGCACCCGACTTTCAAGCGAACACAGCAAAGCGGTATATCGATCAAAAGTTCGTTTTACAGCTTTTGGATCTGTTCGATTCTGAAGATCCCAGAGAAAGGGATTTGTTAAAAACCACGTTACATAGAATATATGGGAAATTTTTAGGACTTAGAGCATTTATTAGGAAACAAATAAACAATGTATTTTATAGGTGAGAAGCAACAGCGGCTGGTGATTGCCAATTTGGTGGGTCAACCGGCACCATTGTTAAATATATTAATATTTTTTAATTGTTACAGTCTATAAAATCACTTTAACTAGTTATTTGTATTACTATTTAACGTATTATCACCAAAAATGAATCAATTGCTTATAATAAGAGGCATTTTATTTTAAACATTAGTTTTTACTTATAGTGCACGTTGACCTACCGAATTGGCCATTACCAGCTTATACTAGTGAGAAGAAGCTTTTATATTTTTTGAATCGTCAAGAGTGTCTTTTAGAAAAAGAATATTTAAAACCCCTAAAATTAAAAAGGTACTATTATATATTGATATTAGAATACGACATCACTATAAAAATGATACTTTGTCAAAATCTTGTACAGAGCATTTTAAAATAAATGCGAAAAATTTTAGAAGATGACTCCTTGTTCAAAATAAAGGGTCGTTAGTTGTATAAACATTGGTCAAAAGTCAACTATTAGGGAGATATCGCGGTACAACAATAGAACTTTTATTTTTTATCTTAAAAACGAAAAGCGCTTGAATAAAAAAATACACTTATTGGATATTTTTGCACGTTTTTAGAATTTCTCGAATAAGAGAAAATTGCCTACACTCATCGCTCTTGTTTACTTAATTTAAAGGAAAACTAACACGACTGAAAAAAAATTGCATGACCTTTTTTTTTGGAAACTTTTATCTCCTGTATTTTTTTTATTGAACTTACCGATTTAAAACAAAGAAAGTAAAAATATAACATGTCGGACGGGGAAATTTATTATTACCTATTAAGGCGTTTGTAATATTTCTTTTTGTTTTTAAGATAAAAGAAATGGGCATTTATATTTTTTCGCGATATTTCTCTAATGGTTGACATTTGACCAACATTTATATGGTAAACTACCCTTTATTTTGTATAAGGACTGACATAAGAATGTAATAATTAATACATTTTTCAGGTTTATTTATGAAACGGAACATCATAATGGAATAGCAGAATTATTAGAAATTCTCGGATCCATTATAAATGGGTTTGCTTTACCACTTAAGGAAGAGCACAAAGTTTTTCTTTTAAGAGTGTTAATGCCTTTACATAAAGTTAAATCGCTGTCGGTTTACCATCCACAGCTGGCCTATTGTGTAGTCCAATTTTTGGAAAAAGATCCCTCGTTAACTCAACCTGTTATTAGAAGCTTATTGAAATACTGGCCCAAGACTCATAGTCCTAAGGAGGTTATGTTTTTAAATGAACTAGAGGAAATTTTGGATGTGATTGAACCTGCAGAATTTCAAAAAGTAAGTATTTTTGTCTATTAGTTTTTTTTTTTAAATTTGGTATTTTTCCGCAACAATTAAAAATATCTGTAATCAAACCTATCTTTAAAAGTGGGGATCCAGAACTTCTAGAGAATTATAGACCAATAAGTTTACTAAATAGTTTCTGAAAGTTTATTAAATTGGTAATGTCTAAGCGTATCCAATACTTATTTAAGGAACGTGAGGTTTTTACTAATACACAACATGCATTTCTAGATAACAGGTCAACTCAGTCTGGAATTTTTAGTTTTTGCATACAATTCACATGTTGTTTATTTCCCATCTTTCATACCAGCTACTAAAACTTTGCGGTTGTATTTTTGCTGACGCGACCTGGATTAATTTGCGTTTACTCATGGCCACCTAGATGCAATACAAAAAATGGCAGTAAAAAAAATCAAGTATGCTTAAAAAGGTTTTAAAATGTCACATTCTAATGTACAATTGTCTTAGGAATTTAAAAGCGTAAAAATATACAGGGTATTCCATTTAGGAATTCTAAATTTAAGCCATTTTCGGGTAAACGGGAAGTGACTAATAATTGAAAAATATGCAAAAACTATTTTCTTCCTATACCATTTACCTATACTAAGTCTCATTTCTAATACTCTAGGACCGAGGAGGCTTACTGGTCGATCGCGACTATTAGTTCAGGCGATCGTGGCAAGGCAAAAAAATATAAATATGTAGAACACACTGCACAATTTTATTACCAAGTGCTGCACACATCCTCTTGTATCATTTTTTAGCGATGTATTTGGTATATTGCACGGGGTGTCGTCAGTAAAAAGTAGATCTTGGGTCTAATAAATTCGTTGGCACCCGTTATAAAGTTAATTGTTAATTTTTAAATTTTACAAAAAAAGTTAATTTACCTGATTTGTATCTGTAAGTATTTGTTTTTGAGAAGAAGAAACTTAAAAATAAACTAAAATAAAGTATGAACATTTCAGCAACGATTGTGTTTTTTCGTTTTTTTTTTAACTAATTTTTTCTCCATATAACCAAAACTAACCGAATCTTTCTTGTAGATTATGGTTCCACTATTTCGTCAACTTGCCAAGTGTGTTAGTTCACCCCACTTTCAAGTGGCCGAGAGGGCGTTATACTATTGGAATAACGAGTATGTGATGTCGTTAGTGTCTGAGAATGCGACTGAGATACTGCCGCTAATGTTTCCTAGCCTGTACAAGAATTCTAAAAGTCACTGGAACAAAACAATCCATGGTCTAATTTACAATGCCTTAAAGTTGTTTATGGAAATGAATCAGAAGTTGTTTGATGAGTGTACTCAGCAGTATAGGCAGGAAAGGCAAAGGTAAATTAAAAAAGAAAATGTTAATTTCAATCAAGGGCGAAGCTAGAATTGTCAGTTTTTTTTTAATGTAAAAAATAAGTCTCGGGAGCAACACAAAATTTATAACAGATGCTATTGGCCTAAAGAAGAACACTTTGGTAAAAAAGCTTTTATTTTGGAATTTGCGAAAAAATAATTTTTTGGTTAGTCCCCTCTCCCCCACCAAAAAAAATCCAAATTTTAAAAGTGAATCCATTGTTTTTTTGTGAATTTGACTATATTTTATCGACAATGTTCAAGTTTTGCAAAGTCACTACATATGCAAACGCATTTTGATGCGGTTTTTTTTATAGATAGAGTGATTAAAGAGGAAGGTTTGTATGTATAATAACATCCAAAATCTTTACGGTATAGGGAAAGTGGAATTGTTTTACTCAATGATTTTACTTCGAATTTAACGTGTGAGTAACCGCGGACAAAAGCTACTTATCTATATTTTTCAAAAAACTATAGCCAGTGGAAATTTTTTTACCATAGTTTTTTATGCAAGTTTTTTAGATGCCACATTTATAATTATACATTATACATACATATACAAACATTTATAAATATATTTTCGCAAAAATTTTTATTTGACGATAAATTTAATCAAATTCATTAATAAAATACAGATAGAGGATTCGCGTTTAAAACAACTACAAGTTGTTATTAAAAGTTTAGTCTTAAAGGCTAAAAATAAGAATTATTATCTTTAAAAAATTCGAAAATAACATTAACTACAAAAAGGTGCTACTAATTATCCAGAATTATGGGAAAGGGTTTACATGCTTTAAAATTTACTTGAAGAATTAATTATTAGAAATAAATTTTTAATTAAATTCTTAAAAATGTAATGAACAACCAACAAAATCCATTTAATTATTCAAAGATAAACTGATTTATCACGTAACATTTTACTAGGGAAAAGGAAAGACAAAATCAACGACTGGAACTATGGGGAAGGGTTGAATCCCTTGCTATGTGTAGACCAGAATATGATATAATTAGGCAGAAAAATATGGGTGACTGTAATAATGTTATAACAAGTCCAGAAGGTGAAGATGAAGTTAATTTAGAGAATTTAGAACAAGAAGCGCTAGAGGTAAATTGCATATATGTAGATTTCGATATAGCTGAAATTTAGCATGCTTAGTAGTTAGTTCTTGTTAGTAAAAGAAATGGGTATTGTATAGTATTAAAAATATAATGTCCAGCAGGTTTCTTTACAAACTCCCTGAGATGTAATAAATTTAGTTGTGACGTACACCATTGTAGTTAAAGCCACAAACAAATAATAATAAGGTAAATATTTATGTAGATATGGGCAATTTAAAATATAATTCATGGCCGTCATCGGAAACTTTTTGAGGCACTATGACATTTGTTTGTCATATTTTTCTTGCTGTTGTTGTTGTTAGTATCACATTTAGATAATAATATTCTGTATGATTTTTGGATGAAAGCAATCAAAAATAAGTAAAATGTCAGTCTATAATTTTTGTTAAGTTTATTAGTAGTTGTCATTGTGGATTTCATTAAAAAATCTGCAATAATGCAAAATGTAGATAGTGGGTATTGTTTGTCTACAGTTCAGTAACCAGTAATAATTGAACGTTTCATTGTTCTAAATGCCCTACTTACCATTCCAATATCTCACAACAAATAGTATGTTTTACAATTTGCACTTTTCTGTATCATTTATGTTTTGAGTTTCATCTATACCTTTCACAGGGTCAAAAAAATTACATAAAATAAAAATACAACTACACAAAACTAACAGAAACAACAAAAAATTAAGGAAAACTGTTTATAACAAAATAACGGGACCGAAAGAAAGCAATTATCTTTGGATTAGATTAGATTAGATTAGCTTGAAAGTAGATTGTCTATCATCCACTGCAACTTGTTCAGGTTTATTGTGTGTCTTTTATCCATATGATAGAGCACGCTATCCAAGAGCTGCTCTTTTTAATTAGACTTCACAAGCTTGAAACTGGCTTCTTGGTAAATGTTGCCGCTTTGGGTTTTTCCTCACCCAGCCAGGCAAATCGCTGACAACAAAGGACTTTACAATAGCACCATAAGTGTTCTGCAGTTTCCTCTTCTTCCTGGCAAAACCTGCATGGGGGTTCTTCTGCCAGATCCATATTTTCCAAGTGTTTATTTAGTCTGCAATGACCTGTTAGTTGACCCACAATTATTCTTACCGCCTTCTGGTTGTAATACAGGTCTTTTGTATATTCTGGCAAGTATGTCTTAATGAATATTTTCGCTTGAGGCTGTCCTGGTGTTCTTATCCACCAGTCTTGATATTTCCTCATGATCCATGATCTAATATGTAGATGACCTTACTTGGCATGACGGATACCACAGTAGGGCTCAAGACCCACCATTACCCTGCAAGCCCCCTCCTTTGCCAGTTTATCGGCTTCCTCATTGATATGGTGGCCCTCGTGTGTCCTGGTACCCAGGCAATAGTTAGCTTGGTGGACGCACCCACCTCTTCCAGGGCAACTACACAGTCCTGCACCAGCTTAGAGCCGATTTTGCATGAACTGATCGCCCTGATGGCTGTTATTCCTTTTTTCTCTTATTTAGGTTGTTAGAGAATGATGCTATGGTGACGCCCAATTGAGTTCTGAAATGTAATGCGTTGTGGTTGCCGATCCTTCGATGTTTCTGTGGATTGTGTTATTCTTGTCCCATTTTTTTTTTTTTAACTGCATGAATATTTGTAAAAATATTTTGACATAAGGTTTGAAATATGTGACGTAAATTTTTATGCTGGTGCACTTTAAACAAAATACGTGACATAAATTTTATTTAAGAGCTTTTTACGTCAAAGATACTATTACCATATGGGCACTATCTTCTGAGATGATGAAGTCGGTTGACATGGCGTTTTCGGTTTACTGCTCTCGGTTGATCTAATATCGCTCTCGATTAGATTTACGTGATCGGTTAACGATCTGACTCGTTCCAGCTCGGAGGTTCTTTTTCAGTTTAAAAATTTTGTTGCTCTGAAATCTCAGAAAGAGCGCTCTTAGTTGATCCGAAAAATTATGAGGAAGAGAGGAATTATAACCTTAAATTTTTGTTAGAAAACGATGCGTTTTGTGTATCTAGAATCAGTCGTTGCCTTTAAAATATTTAAAAGCATGTAGCAAGATCAGAGTAGCGAGCGATCTGAGAGCATGTAAGCCGAAAACGCTATAAGAAAACTAAACTAAAGAAAATATTTTCAGGCTTCACAAATGAACTAACTGGCATACCTCATTCTCAGGGTAGACCTTACCGGCTTAAAATTTCGAACTCCTAATAAAATATCTATTTGTAATATTTTCGTAAATATATCTGTATTCTGTGCATTTAGAGATCTATTTGAATGTTCTATAGGCATCAGTTTTTTTTTTGTAAATTAGGAAAAAATCTTGTCATTGGCCCATATTAGAAATGACATTGGTTGTTTTTGCCAAAAACTCTTAAATTGTTTCTGTTTTACTTAACTTGCAAATTTAAGTTTTAAATATTTCTTTTTATTGAAGTGATAACGTTTTTTTTATTATTTAATATTTGTTTGCAATACTTAAGTGCTCTAATTAAAAATATATATATATATATATATATATATATATATATATATATATATATATATATATATATATATATATATATATATATATAAATATAAAAATTGCTGTATACTGGGTGTTTACAATATTTACTTACAGGTTAAAAAAGCCCGTAACAGCAACAAGCCCCTAGTACGTCGTAAATCCGAACTCCCTCAAGACCAATACACCGTCAAGGCTCTAAACGATCACAAAAGAGCCGATGAATACCTCCCAACTCCACCAGACGTAAACAAGTGCTAGTCATACCTTTTTTTACTGAGCTTAGTGCCAATTATATTCACCGAATAATTATAATATATTTATCGACATTAAGAATTTTGACGTTTAAAAGTTGATAGTGCCTAAAAATCAAATGAGATTCTTTTTTTATGTATTAAGAATATTTTAGGGCGATAGCGGTGGATTTATTGGAATGGCTTTGTAAGCATCAGAATTCTTAATGATCGTTGGTTAAAATATAGTCCCAGGATGATTTATCTTGGATGGATCTTAACATAATGTTTGAAGTATATTATTTTTTATTAATAACGTGTCTGCAATGTTGAAAGAATAGGCTTGACTGAGCCGTCTGGTGTTTTTATTTGTCACATCAAGCCGATGAAAACGCTTATGCCGGCTGATTCTTAACCTGTACGCATAAACTTAGGAAATTATACAGAGTGGCCCACCATATTCGGCACGGTTGTAGCTGGATAACCATAGGCTTTTTAAAAAAGTGAATAGGGGAACATGTACAGGTTGGGTAAGTACAGTATAAAATTATTTTTGTCTATACAGGGTGTATTTAAAGAGTGTGACCTATCAAAGTTATTTTTTTTAAACGGAACACCTTATATTTTATGACGGTTTTAGATTCTAAATAAAAAAATAGCTCAAGTTTGTAAATAGTACCAAGTGTCTAATTTTATTTATTTTTGTGATATTTGTTTTTTTTTAATGCAGAGGAGAAATTAAATTAATTTTATTTGACAATATAAACTCTTTGAACTTTAAAATTTGATACAAGATTATTATGCCTTATCATACATATGTCATATCGAGATCATATGTTGTACAGGGTGATCAAAAAATAATTTAATTTTGTCAGGAAATCAAATAGCAATATCTCTTTTATTTTAACTGGTATTTTTACACTATATGATGACAAATGAAATACTCTTTTAAATGGTGTGTAGGTTGCCTATACCTATCTTTTATACTTTTTTAGTAAATTTCATTTTTCATATTTTTATTCCAAATGTCTATTTAAATTTAAGTAGGCTTTGATACAGCCATATCTGTTTAGTAAGCCATTACTGTGAAAAAAAGATTTGTCTAAAAAAGCATAAAATTAAAAGATTTTGTATTGTTTGCCATTATTTCCAATACCACCAAAGTTGCAGACATGTTAATTATAAGAAAGTTATTTCAATTAATTAGGAATATGTCCACAAAATTATGTTTACTACTTTTATCTCAATGCTTTTTTAAATGTCAAACTTTGATAAGTACAAATACATTTTTTTAGTAACATTAAATTTAAAGTTTTATGCCCTGATTGTATCCAATTTATGCACTTTTTCTTAACCTATCTTAAACACTAATTTTTAGAAGTAGATTTTTTAAACATCATCAAAAACTTACTGACCAAACGATGTAAAAAGTGGTTAAAAATATTTATTAAACGTATTGAGGTAATTATATATAATGTATGTATTGTGAAATCTATTATTTTGTTTTATTTATAAGGTTTGAGGCAGGTTCTCATACTATCTCAAAATAAGCAGATTTCAGTAGTTTTTTTTTTTATATTGAGCCAAGAAGAGCCTAACAGTACTAATCTGATATTATGTTAATCAAAGATAGGTTAGGGGTTTTAGCTTATATATTTATATAATTAAATAAGATTTAGTAGTTTATTTTCAATTTTATGCCTGTTGAATAGTGAAAATTATTTTAAAATATTCCAACCATAGGCCTTTTAAATTCAGCTGACATAAAGTGATCTGATCTTCTAATTTGTTTTTTATTGGCAGTTCAATATATTTAAACTTAACTTACAAAATTTCCTTTTAAATAAAACTTTGGGTTAATATATCTATAAGGTGTCAGCAATTATTATATTACTGCGTAAAAAAATCTTTACAATTGGTTGTTTATGTTTTTGAAGATATTAAAGGCTCTTTTTTATGTGACGATAATGTTGCGATTTTATTGCCATGACACTAAAAGTCGCGACAATTTATAACATGTAAAATTCAAAGTCATGTTGTCGTTGCGACGTTTTGACATCGTAGCATTAGTGTCACGACATCAAATCATGTTTAATGTTGATATTTTTGTGACATTTTACATTAATTTCACGTAACATACTTTGTTATATAGTTGTGACTTAAAGTTTCATTACCTCATTATGTCGTATGAAAACGAGCCTTAAAGTGAGCTTATTTTGACTCATGGATTATTTTAGGACGAGGTATGGGTTAAATCAACCAAAAGTGTTTTATTCTTTTTATTATTTAAAAAATGGAAGATATTCTATCAGGCCATCTTCATAGTAAAATGATACTGGCCTATTAAAATACTTTATGTCCACAAAACAACATCCATTTTATTACAATTGTTTTATTTTATATGACACTTTTAATAACAACGAATAGCTACAATAAAATATAATCATTAGTTATGTAGACTTTTCAAAAATTCTAGTGAGATTTTAAAAAACATTTTCTATATCTTATTTAACTTGAAACGATTCTTTTGGCTCAATATTATGTTGGTTATATATTTGGTTAGACAAAGTTAGGGTAAATATTTTTATTTCTGCACAGATTTAAAAGTTTATTATTATATAACAAAAAAATTATAGTTAGACATGTTAAATTACCCTGTACTACTAACAAAAATTTTAACTATATGCCGGATTGTATAATTTTAAAATAAGAAAACAAAGGCTTAATTTAACAAGGTAAATGTAGATACTTGTTCTTTGTACGAATTTTTCTTTATGACTATTTTTGTATTTCTTTTTAATGTTTAGGTTTCAAGTAAATGTGAAGCTTATATGCAATACTAAAGGCTTCTTCAGTTATACTTTACTAACACACTAACCAAATGATATTGGGGTTTAAATACTAAAACATCTAAAAAGAAGTTAGCTCATGAATATTCCCTTAAAATTTTTTACCGCAATTAGGAAACATCCTTTATAATCTTACCTAATTGTTGGGTTTACCGTGTTATTGCCTATGCACTAACTTAAGCACTAAATATTTAAACCTAAAAAGTAGAAGTACCATTTATCCTGCAGTTTATATAATAATGTTGCAACCCAAAATGGTATCATTTATATTTATAAGCAATTAGTAAATTAACATGCAATCAAAAATAATATGCCTATTAAAAAGATGTCACGAATAAAATACTAAAAAGATATCATAATTAACATATTGATAGAATATTTACATAAAGCTGGCATATTTTTTAAACCCAAATGTAACAACAGCAGTACCACCGTACAAATAACTCAGTAGTTTCACACTCAAGCAACATATGCAATTGTTAAAATCAAAGGGGTTCCCACATAATCTTCGAATTTAAGGTGTGTAGCTTTCCCTGGTAAGCACCGTCCGTTTAACTGATAACTCTGTTCAACACACGCTGCTTAAATTCCTTTAGTCTACAGCTAGGACGAGATGCAAGGACAACCGTTGTCGGATATCTTCGGGCGTGTTCAAGGGGAGTGAGTTTACTATTAATTATTTGTACGGTGGCCGTACTATGGTAAGAGAATAATATTTTATTTATAAAAAATATATCGTTTGTGTGGTGTGTTTCTATAGATTTAGGACACCATTTTTATAAACCGTAGTTTACGTTTACCTGTCCAGTTTAGTTTGGTTTCTTAAAGCTGATATAAAATGCTGTTATTTTTTTGCAAGCATACAAACAATAACAAACCAAATTTATTATAAACTTACACTGTATAAAACAAAACCACAATATGCCAATAGCTAGGATTATTTTATTAGGTTTTGGTACTTTAATGGCTTTGTTAACTAAATTGTTTTATTAAAAGTGAACTTTATTATAACCCTAATGTGATATTTAAATTAATATATTAGGTACTTATTTTTCAAATAAATTATTGCTTTTGAAGTGCAAAACCTAGTAGGATATGTTATATTTAGTAGTGCTAATACCTAGGATAAGGGAGAGTAAATGGAAGGTTTTATATGTGCCGTATGTAAGCTCATGCAAGTGAATACGAAAGAATATATTTAAACGAATAAACCTTTTTCCCAATTAGCAATAACTGATCATGAGCATTCATCATACGCTCCATACAAAATGGCTCTAAGAGGAAGGGAATTTACCTGATTGTCTGATATTTCTCTCTAGTAGTTTTAAAAATACAAATATATTTGGCAAAATAAATTAAAAATATAAAACTTCATTTGCAGTACATAAAATCTAAGGATATTTTATTAACCATATTGCGGTACCTCTTAACAAACAGTGTCCGAATTTCTTTATATACCGAAAGACAAAAAAATTACAAGGTTTACATATAAAGCGGCTTATAAGATTAAATTAAATTGTTTTTATAAGATTTTTAGTTTTTCTTAAATTCCGCTTAAGTTTGCACCATGTGAAAAGTTTTTTATTATTTATATTATAACTATATTAAATTGTTTATATTTAATGTAAATTAGCCAAGTAGCTAAATAAAGATTTATATAATAATTGTTATTCTTTATAAAAACTTTTGCATTCTCTCAAATCCAAATAGCAACCAAGATATATTATTTTATTAGCCGTATATGAAGTTTTTTTTATAATAATTTTGCCCAAGAGGAAAATACCTTTATTTTTGACAAAATCGAAAATTGTAAAGAAAGGCAGTTCCAGCAAATTGTTTTAATTAAAGGAAGAAAGTGCCTACCTCTTGCTCCACTTAAGCCCAGTCTTAGATAATGAAATTATATGTTAGTACAGGTAATGAGAAGCGAGTTACTCTTGCCCCTAACGCATAATTCGGCAGGAGTTTTTTACAGATAGGTGCAGTATGACGTAATGAACCTAAAAACACAAAATACTTACAAATAAGACGAATTTAAGTGCCGCCATTTTGCGACAAATCGTTTAGGCCTGTATCTTCGTAACCGTGCACTTGACCTTTATTATAAATAATTAAATTATCTATCTTTTTTGTATCACTTACCGTTCAAGATTTATAAGATTAGTACTGTTTGTTTATTGCCATTTTTACCAATATTCTAATAATTGTTAACATTTTTTTTATCTAAGATCTCACGAAGGCTTATGCCTAAATACCAGTGTACTGTGAGTGCCGGGTTATTGGATGCTTAACCCACCTTTTTTCCCTGTTCCGTCAGCGTTATCCAAGCACTGAAATATGCAGTATTGCATTTCACAGCACCTATTAGTTAACGCGGTAGTGCCACCGCGGACGTTATTTTTAACATAACTACTACCTAGGATTGGCAGAATACTACACAGACGCTTTGCAATTACCATCTGTAAGGTGACGAGCTATTAAAAATCCGCTGGAGGGAACCGAGATTTGAACCCGGGTCGCTGCGGTGAGAGGCTGTACGTAAGCCCCTGCACCAAGCTAGTCACGTAAATTGCTTGAAATTAATCTTTTAAATCGATAAATTTCCTACAACTTTTAATTTGAACTTTTTTCTAGAATTACTATTTTCGAAATTACAACGCGTTCAATGTTGTAGAATAAGAATGAAGTATGCATAACGTAATACCTGATCAGATGTTGAATGAAGTGTTTAAGCCCAGCTGACGAAAAAAATTATTAAACAAAAAAGATAGAAAATTTAATTATCTATAATAAAGTTATAATTATTGTGAGCCTCAAGTGCACGGTTACGGAGCAACAGGCCCAAACGGTTTTTTGTAAAATGGCAGCACTTCCGTTCGCCTTATTTGTAACTATTTTGTGGTAATTTCATGATGTCGTACTGCACCAATTAAAAAAAGATAAAAATAACTCCTGCCGAATTATGCAAAACAAAATCCTCTATTCCCTGTATTATGTACACCTATTGTTTATTATGTATTCTTACTTTTTAAGAGATGTAAATATGTTCTTTTAATAGAATAGTATTAATGTTAATAATAAAACTGTGTATAATGTTAAAAGCCTGTAATGCGAGAGTATGATTGCATTATAATTATAAAAAATAAAGAACTACTTTAAAAAAAAATGGTAATTAGATGCCGAAATTTCTACAGGGAGAAACTATTAATATGTTATTTTTATATTACGTCGGATCACTTTCCTACTTATCAACGACATTTGGGGATTTTTTTGTTGGTGAATATAACTAAACATTTTATGATTTGGTAACCTTTATGCTGAAGAATATACGGATTGCTATTTAAAAAAAATTACAAACAAGATTAGAATAGTCAAATCGCTTTATGTGTCAACTAAAAGTAGGTCTAAATAATGTTAAAGTCGAAATACATTCAATAATTAGTTTTAAGAATATTCACTATGTAACTGCTAAGATGAGAGGAATCTGTATAGTACTGTTAAGAAGTTGATATTGTATTAGACAGTATTTTTTTAATGTACAGCTTTGCTTTTATGATAAATATAATATTGTTTTAAAAGTAGATGGCGAGTTTTTAATTCACGCCCAAAACAATGGTCTTGTGAATTTCTATGGCTTGGTTAAAAATTATCATAAGTATGCGTACATACTCCTTAAGCAAACAGTTTTGGTTCATCGGCGAGTAAACAAAACAACCAGTATTAGTCACGCATGTTTACATGCCGGGATTTAGTTAGATTTCGTCCCTTTTCTTCACATTGCCTAGGTGTTATGTTATTTAGCTCAACCTGTATAACGTATTACTGCGGCTGGGCTGTCGGGAGGGTGTCAGGGTGTTGGCAGGTCTCCCCAGACATTTTTTTTCCTCAACATTTTTTGGTATAGAAAATGTATTTTGTTATCATAAATATTTGCCCCCTCCTCCCAGATTAAATGGCTAGTTACGCTTAGGCCCGCCGCAAATTGAACCCAGCCGACGCACAGCACACGCGCAGCCCACGCGTGCATAACTTTGTAAAACATGCTTTTAAAAGGAGTGGCGCATATTGGACCCAGTCCAGAGCTAGCCCATTCTGCTGCCAGCCACGCGTGGATAGGTTTGTTTTCGCCGCACAGATTTCGTGTGTCTTGTGCAGCATGGGTTTGTTTTAAAAATCTGAAATATGGTTGATCCCGAATTGGGTCCAATATGCGGTAAACTGATCAAAAACTTGGACGTGGGAAGGATGGGTTGAGCGTGGGCTACGCATGTGCTGTGCGTGGGCTGGGTTCAATTTGCGGCGGGCCTTATGGGTACATCTGCGTTCGACCAAAATTCCTAAAAATCTAATTTTTGATATAGAAACTACAATACTATTTGTACTGTAGTACCAAACTGATATGGTAGTATATAAGTGTGCAAATTGTTCGTTCGATACAGGGTGTAAAAGTTGTAAAAAAAGTTTTTTTTTAATTACACTAAATATCTTTTACCCATTTTGGAAAGGTTATTTATAGCATTAAGAAACTAATTTAGCACTAACCTTAATAAATTTAGTAAGTCCAGTGGCGTCTCGAGCGCACGACACCATGTGTTTTCAAAGTTTTTTAAAAGTTTATAGTGTGGATATCTTAACGAAAAATTTGTGGACCCATGTTTAAATGAACTTTAATAAGATAATTCTACCATGGCAGTTTGGTACCACAGTTCACGAACACCCTGTAAATTGGATGCCTAGTGCACTTTTGCAGAAACCTGTATAATTTTTTAAAGAAAAAAACCCTTTTTTACTTGTATAAGTAATTACTTTTGTATAAATATAACTATTATTTAGCCCCATAAAAATAGACCAGGTTAAAACTTGTTGTTTTAAAAATGGCCCATATCAACGAGCCAAGGGCATTTAAAGGTCAAATCGACAAAAATGGACTGAAAAATGTACTTATAAGTGTTTAGAATGTCTTTGATCAAAGCCGCAGTTACTTTTACCTTTCAAGGACTACTAAAGGTCGTATCATGGTCATTGAAAGGTTAAAGCGAAAAATTTGGTTGAAAAGTACAAATTTATTTTTTTAGATTTTTTAGACGAAAATTTCATGATTTTTTAGATTTTAAGGCCAAATTGTTTGCTTTAACCTTCAAATGACCATGATACGACCATTAGATGTCCTTGTGTGGTAAAAGTAACTGCGGCTTTGATTAAAGCCATCCTAAAAACTTATGTATACATTTTTTAGATTTTTCAGACCAGTTTTGTCGATTTGACCTTCAAATGGTCTTGAATCGTGAAAATAAAAGCAGCTATGAGTTCAGTGATCCAAATTAATGTGTATGCAACTTTCAAATATTTTCGACCATTTTGTCGATTTGACCTCCAAATGACCGTAATACGACCTTTACATATCCTTGAATGTTGAAAATAACTGCGGCTTTGAATCATACGTATGATTTTTTTCATATTTTTTGGACCATTTTTGTTTGAACCTGACGTGATAGAGCTTAACAGACCTCGGATTCGGAATCAGCCACCCAAAGAAACTATAAATGCTCCTGTCAGGTTCGGTGTTCCTTCTTGGATCAAATGTTGACCTGTGTAATTGTCCGGTTACAACGACAAGCGTGAGGACGACCCATAGGAAATAAAGAACTTGAAGAATATTCTCCTATTGATGACGATCTCGCAAAGTGACAATTTTCTGCAAAATGACGGTGAGCGGGCAAAAAATTTTTAAAATTGTATCATTCTGAGCGTATGCAAAGCTCTAAAGCTGCAGAAGTGTTAAAAGTATTTATGCATTCTAATTTTAAATAAACCAAATCTAAGAAAATCATTTAATGCACTTCTTACTTTTTACTATAGAAATATAAACACAAAAACAATAAAAACTTACAGACTTTTTGCACTAGATGTTTAGTTGATACAGTAGAGTATACAAATAGACGTACAAATGTGGTCACTGCTGGTCACCTAAATGTTAATACATACTCCAGGGGCGGACATATCAACTTTCCGAGGGGGGCACAGACCGAGGAAAAGTGCCTGAGGCGACAGAAATGAAAATAAAATGTTGAGAGGAAGGTGGGACATTAAAATTTTTTGAAGAGCAAAAAAAAGCCTCACCTCTTTATATTGTTTTCTTTTATTTATAAAAGACTTGTTCCATCTTTTTCCTCTCCTTCACACATATTTTTGAAAAGCAAAAAAAAAAAAGATTCCCACTTTTCAATTCCACACTCGGACCTGGGGGGCACATCATCACCATTAAATGCCCATATTTACCATTAGGTATGTATAAAATATTTCAAAGGATGTGTCATGAACGGGGGGTATGCCTCCCTCCCCATGACCGCCCCTGGATTGAACCAAAACAAAAATTATCTCTTTGTTTAGTACGACTTTCGGTTAATACGACGTAATAGCTCTGTTTGGCATAACAAAGTTAACCCTAATTTTAACTTTTTTAACTCAACTACACTATTTTTGAGGTCGTGAAATAAGGTACATTTTATTAAAATGTCTTGTCGATAAAGTCTTTGGACCACTCGTACGAACAAGTATAGAGAACAAGAAACCCAAATATGTAAAAATTTAATTAATTTGTTTATAAATAAAAAACTAATAAAAACCTTTTTGAGTTTTTGACATTTGTGACATAACTCTGTTAAACGAGTTTGGCATCAAAACTACAATACACTTTGAATACACTACACAGACTACACTACACTTCACTATGCCAATTTTACCTAATATCAACGGTCCCTTGGCCGTCGTTATAACCGGATTCTACTGTATTTATGTTATTCTTTTTTACATAATGACTTATTTTACTTTAACGATTACACTGAAAAACACGAACTTGGTCACATGAAAAATTTTAGGTGTTTCTGATGCATTTTTATGAGCTAAAAAACATGACAATTAATAGAATTTTTAAATCACCCATAGATTTTTGAAAACAAGGAAATTTATATTTTTGTGTGCAATATTTTATTTTACTTTTATAGTATGGCTTGATGGGCTTAATTCGGACCAAGATTTATTAGTGACAAAAAGTATGGAACGTTGTTCGCATAAAAACTGTTTAACCAATTGATTATTTTTTTGTTCAATGCCCAATAGTACATTTTTAAATTAAAATGTTTTAATTTATCACAGATATTCTGTTGCATGTTTTATTGTTAGTAGCAGTTTGCCCGAGTTTTAGTAAGTTATTTTATTTTACGTTTCGCCTATAATAATTTAAAAACAATGTCATATGAAAACATGCGAACTCTTCTAAAGTGTATCCGTTATACTGACTATAACTGGACATAGGTGAAGACTTAAAAGTGAAAACTCATCTTCTTGGGTATACAAAATATTGCTGTTTTATCCGTAAATGGGACAGCCGTGCACGAGATCGTCACTATATGCAAAAAAATGGCCATTACGTCAATCACTTATTCCAGGAGTAAAAAACGTTACCAGCGAACCACTGATTAACCCTAAAAATATTTTTTTGTATCATATGCATATTAAACTGGGATTAATTAAAACTTTTGTAAGTAAATCAATGGATATACATGGAAAGGGTTTTTTGTATATAAAACAAAACTTTTCAAGAATTAGTAAAGCTAAACTTAAAAAGGCATATTTGTAGGGCCACAAATAAAAGAAAGGATAAAAGATAATGAATTTGCCGACAATTTAAACTCATCCGAATGGACAGCTTTTAAATCAGTTGTTCCAAATTTTCTTAAAAATGTCAAAGGTGAAAATTACAAATAAATTGTCAGTGAAGTTCTGAATTGTATAAGGTAATGGGATGTAATATGTCTTTAAAAATTCACTTTTTGATTCTCATCTTGATTTTTTTCCAGAAAATATGGGTGAAATAAGTGATGAACATGGGTAACGTTTTCATCAAGACATTTCTGACATGAAAAAGCGGTACCAGGGTAAATATGAAGCCCAAATATGCTTGCTGATTACTGCTGGACATTAGTAAGAGATGTCCCAGAAATAAAATATCGCCGTAAAACATCCTCCAAAACATTTTAGAGCATGTTAAAAATTAATAATTTAATAATAAATTTATTGTTATATTTTGTTACCAAAAATAATTATGCTACTCTGTAGCAAGAAAACTATGGGTGATGGAAAAAATCTAAAATTAGTTTGTTCTTTCTAGTTACATTTTACACACAATTCACTATTTTTTATTCATGTCACAGAAAAAAAGTAAAATTTTGTTTACCAGTGTTATTTATTAATTATTTTTATGTAAAAACACCCTCAAGATATTCTATTGTTATACAATATCAGAACTTACCAAAACAAATCACTGAAAATAAAAATACTAACGGGCACATTTTTTTTTGTTTCGCGCGTAGCTTCGTTTTAAAAATGTCTTATACAGATTTTTAACCTATTTTTTATTTGTTATAGGTAAAACAATATTTGTTAAAATATTTTTTTTTGTTAATAAATTAGTTTTTTATGTTATAACCAAAAACTGCTTTTTTATTTAAAAAAAATGTTTCGCTATTAGCACTTTAAAAACCCTGTATAACAAAGTATACCAGGTTTATAATTATTACAAAATATTTTCCCCTCTAAATCGTTTTTGTTTGTAGTTATGTACAAAAATATTACAAATTTCTCATACAACGATCATATTTACGTAATCACGTAAAAGGAATGAGTTGGCAACCCTTTTAAGGGAAAAATGCAACGAAAAAAACAGTTATCAGGTCTGTTTAGATCCAGCTACCGTAGTGTGAACATCGAAATAATGTGGGTTCGTCAAAAGGGCATTAATTGTTGTAATAGTGTGGTATAGTGATACAGTGATAGTGTTATAGGAGTGCAGAAGATCTTTGCGAGGACGTACATATAATTTTTTGTATCAAAAATTAAAATAATTATTTGTTTTCCTTTTTTTTACCATTTTGCGACATTACCTGGGTGCGCGGAATAATTTATTAGTTTTGATTTTTCGTGAAGGACCTAATACAATTTTTGATTTTTAAAACTTATTCTTCCAAGTAATTTTTTCTTTAAGTAACTTTTATTATTAATATTATTAAAAATTTTCTTTAGGCGAATTTATTTATTTTATAAAAAAAGTTTTTTTGCTAGAACTTTTTGCAATTTTTTTGATTTTTGATTAAAATATTTTTGTTTAAGCTGCATTATTCATTTTTTAACTTTTGAAAATGATTTTTTTACAAAAAATGTTTTTATAATATTTTCTTGTGTATATGATATTGATAATACAGGATTAGTCACAACAGAATCCGAATTAAAAGCTTTCACATTTTTTTAAAACCCTGTATAATCTCAATTCTTATTTTTTATGCCTTCTAATATAAATTAATAAAATGTATATTTTTAAATAATACAGGATATTATAAAAAATTTAATTAAAAAAAATAACGGATTAATTTTTAAAATTGCAAAAACTAAGGAATTTTATATTAGTACTGTTGAGTAAAATAAATAAATAAAATTATACGGGATGACAAAAAGTATGTTTTTAACATTATAGAGGGTGTATCAAAAGTTTTAATTATTTTATTAACCAGCCTAGATCAAAAAAATTCATTCTTTATTATAAAACAAACACACAAAACACAAACGAAAAATACAGAGTATTTCTATCAAGTTCGAAAACACGATTGTCAAATACTTTTTACTTTTTATATTTCCTAGTCTTAAAAGGTGTAAAAAATGTAAACTTTACTGATGATGTAGACTTACTTTGGATAAAGAACTAATCCGCTCTTGCAACAATATTGCATAAAAATAAAACTATATATTTTTTTATAAAATTAGATTATTTTAAAATTCTATGGAATTTACCTTAGCAGGTTTAAAAACATCGAAAAACAAATTTAACATACACCTCGCGTTACCGTGAGCTCCCTCTCACTAGACGTCGAGGTTACGGAACGAATAGGAGGCATATAATAGGTTATTTGCATGTAAAAATATTTTATGCAAAGGGAACGTGAGGGATATGGGAGGCAAACGGAACGATTGATGAGAATCGACCTTTACAATGGTTGAAGACTTTACCGTCATGTTTCCTTTGCATAAAATACACGCAAATCATATGCCCACTATCGTTTCCGTAAACTTGACGTCTAGTGAGGGAGTAGATCGCGGTTTTATTTTCTTGATACTTCTTTAAATATTATGTATGTACATCTTGCTTAGTAAACATAATTCGGGATTATTGAGCTCAGGAGATAAGTTCTAATCCCTGGGTGCAAACTAGATAGCTTTTACCTGAGATCTGGCTTTATTTAGTTAGAAGTCTATTCGGTTAATCGATAATATTTGGCTGTAAAACGCAAATGATTAAATATTTTTAAGTTCTTTTAACCACGGTTTTTGACTGCGCTAAATACTTCAAGCATATGGACTCGGATCACGTGGTTCCTAAGGCATAAAACTTACGCGACGCTTAATGCCCATAGGTTTTTGGCTTAAATCGGTAGGTATGCAAAATTTTAAAATAAAACCTTTTTGGTATTTTTTTGCTAGTTTTTTTTATTATCTTGGTAGGTCTACAAAATTTAATTTTTTTCAGTTTTGGAATTCAAATTGTAAGACCCTAAACTTATTTTTCCAAATACTATTAATGTTTTTCTCTGGCTCTATAAAATTTAATAAATGGCATCAGACTTAAATTCTTTAAGGTTTTATAAATACGAACAAAAATATTTTATTTTTATTTCCCCACTTAAATTACCTGCTTTCATTGTACAAAATGAATAAAAAAATAAAGTGTTCTTATAATTCTGTAGTTTCTAAAAATAATAGAAGCATACAGTTTAACTTTGCAGGTACCAAGCCGGTCTTTATTCTTAATCTTTTTTTTATTATTATTTTGTTTCAGAAGTGCGTGGCGCTTAGACTAGTGTGTTTAGCGTGTGGCTTCTGACCCCTCTCAAGGATTGCCTAGCCTCCCTCGTGGACAAAAGCGAGTTAAAACAGATCTTATCGGGTGTCTAAAAAGGTCTGGGAACCGTTAATGTCTTTTGGAAAACAAGAAAATTAAACCGCGCTGCGAATTTTTCAGGATGGCATAAGATGCAGAAGCCAATCACGAAAGAATCGTACCCTCTTTTAAAGTCCTCTGAAAAAAACGGATGGATCGGGGCAGTATATCAATCCAGTCCCAAAGTCTAACGCACCCACAGGCCTGGATGGATCGCAATACTTTCCGGTCTTTTTTAGCTAACTTTCGAAAAAATCAGATTGATCGTTCGAATCGTATTTTTTACATTCTGAAAAACATTGGTTTTTAGTTAAACTTACTAATGCAGAAGAATGTACTGCATTTCTCAAATCATAAAACTAAACTACATATTATCAGGAAATATATCAATTGGTTTCTGTATCTGTTTAATTCTTGCTCCAGAGCCAAATTTATGCAAAAAACAATTGATTTTTGTATGTCATATTCATCATTCATTAAGTGCGATCGTGAAATCATAAAAATATATACTTATTTAAAGTTCGGGACACAAGCCAGAAATGAAGCAGAGAGGACTGGAGCAGATTCGAGCAGTGGACGTCTGCTTCACTGGCTTCTTCGGGTATTTAACAGGTAAGATTTCTTATTCTTAATAATGTAAATCACTCTTTACCAAGTGTTAGATTAAAAATGAAAACATTTTTAAATAGTTAAACCGTTATATTCATTCATTGGCCAAAGGCATTGTTTTGCAAAAGATATTGATTAGAAGGGGGATAATAAGTTATTTATTATAATGTGTTTTTCTCTATTGTTTCAGGTTAGTAGGCCCCTAGGTGTAGAATCTCTTGGTGGTGGTTTAATATTGGTGGACCCTAGCGCGCTTTATTTAAGTAGTGAACATTCCGCGGCGTGCATCGAAGCAGTGGCGTTGCGTGACCAAAATTAAGCGTAGGCGAAGTCTTGTCCGCGAGGCCCCTCTCATGACGAAAAATTTTTGAGGACCAAAAAAGAAGGTCCTCAACTTTCTTGCGAGGCTTTTAGGCGTAGTCAAGCTTATCCGCGAGGCCCCTTTCATCCTGGGGAAAAATTGAGAAGCAAAAAAACAAATAAAAAAGGTCCTCCCCAATTTTCTTTACTTTTTTAACACGTTATACAGTCTTGCCCCCATTTACAACCTACATCTTGCAGCGAGGCCCCCCAGGTGCGAGGCCGTAGGCGACCACCTACGCCTAGCTACGCTACTGCATCGGAGAACTTGTAGTAAGACTTATAGAAGGCCAGTGGATATGGTAAAATATTTCTTACAAATAAAACAAGCTTATAAGAATATACATAATTTTTAGGTCTTTAGCATGTTTCTAACTAAAACTGTTTAATAAGAGATAGCGAATAGAAGCAAAGACTCAAATATATACAATACAATCAAAACTATCATACAGACTAAGAAGAGGGATATAAAAACCATGAGTTAAAGTCTATAATTACATACAATACGAATAAAACTATCATATTGACTTACGAGAGAGATAAAGCAATGAAAAAGATGATCCTGCTACATGTAACACGGAGTAAGAGGAGGGGAAGTTTTCTAGCCGGTAAGAATCCGGCACTCTTGGCCACATAAGATTGTCCTTTCCGACCAAGGTATCTTTTGAAGATTTTTTTACCAACCTCTAAAAAAAATAATAAATTAAAACAGAAATATTCAATAAATTAATCTACCAAATCAATATAGAAGATATCTACAACTCGGGAGATATTTGTATGGCAGCACTTAAGCCGTGTTTTCATGGGCCACTTTTTGAAGTTAATATGGGCCACAAAAAAGGTTGTTGTGTGGTCTACTGTCGCCAAATTGTAGTTCAATTTCCAATAATGCTAAAATTTTACTCCTTTTTACACGGGCGTTTTGATAACCACACGTCCATTGACTACAAAACAAATGCAGCGGTTGGACGAACTACTTTTTGTTGTCGGATCGGCTACTATCGAACCACTTTATGTTGGCCATATACATATAAGGTCTCCTTATAAGATATTAAAAAACACATCTGATATATCTATTTTTTTAATAGTTTTGAAAATATGGCCATCATCAGGATTTTATTTTAACGAAACACCCTGTACATTATTTTACCATTGAAAAGATATGTCAGAGATTTAACAAAATACCACATTTAATATGTTTATCTATTACAGTTTTGGAAATATGACCATCTAAATCTGAAAAATAGTAGATATACGCAATAACATTTGGAGCTCATATTTCCGAAACTATTGGAGAAAATCATTTTAAATGTGGTGAATTATTAAAGCTCTTTAAAATGTCTTTTAAAAGGTGATACAACATACAGGGTGTTTCATTTAAAAATGTCATTTTATCGAACTTCTGACGATGGCTATATTTCTAAAACTATGACAACCTAAATATATCAAATGTGGCATTTTCTTACAACTATGCTTACAACTTTAAATGAGAGCTTTCTATTGGTGGTTAAATACAGGGTGATCATTCTTAAGTCTGAGTTATTGCCAACTTCATTATTATTGGAAATACGAAGTCGGTTGAATTAGAAAAGTTGTAGTACTTTTTTCGCTGATTAACGTGCTACCAACCGAAATATAATTAAACATCAGGTTTTCTATTACAAAAAATGCACTTTTTTAAAAGAAACACCCTGTATATTATATCACCATTTAAAACATCTATCAAAGAGCTTTAAAAAAGTCCACATGTAATATATTCAATTTTTAATATGTAGTTTCGAAAACTGCCATTTTCTAAATAAAACACTCTGTATATTGCATCACCATCAAATATATATTTTAAAGAGCTTTAAAATAATACCAAATTTGATGTATCTATCTCTTATAGTTTCGAAATTATGGCCATTCAAATATAAAAAATAGTGCTTATAGCTTAGAGCTGAAGACATAATTGAAATTTAATATAAATTTCAGATTTGGATGACCATATTTTAAACTATATGAGATATACATATCAAATGTGGTATTTCCTAAAAGCTCTTTAAAATATGCATAAAATGGTGATATACAGAGGGTTTTATTTTTAAAATCCTAGTTTACTATGAAATTCCTGAAAATGGCCATATTTCCGTAACTATAAAAATTGGATATATCACATGATGCCTCTTTTTTGTTGGCAGCACGTTAATGTAAGAATAAATAAATATTAAATTCTTTATATTTGAAAAACTATAAATTTTTGGAATAGACATCCTTTTACAAACTTATCTTTATTTTTGATGCTCAATAGGATAAGGTAAAAAAGATAGGGGTTTCCATTTGGAAAAATTGAGTTTTAAGGTTATTGTCGTTATATTTTTTAACGATTATTTTTGACCACTGTGTATATTTATTAATTTTGAAAATATCAATACAGTCTACTAAAATAGTTCTTTCTCTACGAGAAATCCAACCTCAACTCATGTTAAACGCTTTGTTTAGAAGAAATTGATGGTTATGTAATGGCTAGCAAACGTCATTTTTGACATAAAATTTAAAAGTCAAAACGGTCGGACTTAGGTATACTACATAAATTATATTTAGAATTTTACGCAGAATCTAAAAAATAAATAATATATAGGGTGTTTCATTTAAAATAATGAAGTTTACATTAACTTTCGGTATAACCGGTAGCGGTAGAGCTGTCAAATTTTTTGGTTAGATGTCCCCCACTGACTTTATAATGTTGTGAGGTGGCAAATTAGAAAATAAAAAAAAGGTCCTCACTTTTGAATTCCATCATCACCCTCACCCCTCGGACTAGCCCTAGGGAGGAGCCATATCATCATTAAATGCTCATATTTGCCTTTAAAAAGGTATGAAATACAAAGGATGTGGCTGACTAATTACTCATATCATAGTTAGATGGCCATATTTCCGTAACTAATAAAGTTATAAGTTATCAATGTGGTATTTTCTTAAAGCTCTTTAATTTTTTTTAATAGTAATATTAGTAATAAAATACAGGGTAGGACAAAAAGTATATATTTTTGTAATAAAACACCCTGTACGTTATACTATCATTAAAAACTTCTTTAAATGAGCTTTAGGAAAATACCACATTAATTACATGTAACTTTATTAGTTTTGAAAATAAGGTTATTTAAATAAATATGGTAATTAGGTAATTATTAAAGTACCGCCAATTTGTAGTATGTAAAGGTACTGACTTTATATTCTAGGTTTTAAAGTACTCGTCAGGAGCTTAAAAATGATGTGTCACAAGACCCCCTTAGCATTAAAAAAACTATTCCAAAATGGCGCCGTGCTGTCACCATGATATTTACAGCTATCATTGATATGTAAAAAAATGCAGACCTTGGTCATATGGTATCGTTCAAAGTTTCATAAAAATATACCAAACGGTTCAGAAGTTAGAAGGGGGCGACGGACTTTAGGACCTCACTGTATAATATTAAATTATCTGTAAAAGCAAGCTACTTTAAAATAAGGGTTAAACGATCTTCATCTTGAACAATGTAATTTTCTATGGTCCGCAGATCGTTTCAATACCTGTAGATTGACATTTCATGGTTATTTCTGGTTGGTTAAAGTTTTTTAAATTTTTTAATAAAATTAACCCCAGTATAATACACACTTTTTAATTCCTTCGTGGTTTGTCCAAAGATAAAAAAATTCCACTTAAGAATTCTATGCCCACCTTTAGCGTACCAAACAAGACGAAATAATTATGCATTATGCGAGGTGACCAAACCAGAAAGAAAAGGGTCAGGTCAGGTAAAATTTTATTAGGTGCCCAAACAAGAAGTTTCCAAACCAGCATTAACCTGTAAGAGTTTGGGACAAGAAATAATATATTTAATAAGGCAAAGTTATATTATTTACTAGTGCTTAAATGTAAAATAGAGGTAACTAAAATTTATTTAAAAAAGTCCATATTTCGTTTAATTTTTATTTACAACGAATCATATTCGGCATTTTTCATACGATAAACTCCGATAAAGTTATTTAGGCTTATATATGTAGACTAATAGATTTTTAGATACAAAGATACAAAATAATACAATAATAGTAACTCAGTAAGCTTAAAAAACGTTTGGATTACTAGAAAGTGTCAAATAATTAATTTATAGGTAGTTTTTTAAGTTTACCCGTTACTTTTTAGTATAATATTTACATTAAGTATATCTATTATTAAAAAGCTTTTTTAAATGTTCACCATGATACAGAAGTTTTTGCGAATTTTTAAATGAAAACAGATAAAACTAATGCCTATAACCATTGTAACTACATACCGGGTGGTGCGTCGCCGAGTGGAACATAGGAAATCCCATGTAAATTTTAAAGGGTGAATTATTGGCTCCCCTGTACATTTTACAAAAAAATGTAAGATAACTTGAATAGACCAGTCCGACCAACCCTTGTGACATGTTTAAAAATATTGTAATAAGGAAATCTAATTATTTAATTAAACGTAATTGCAAAATTACCAAATTTTCAGTTCAGGTAAATCCAAATAGACAGCAGCCACCAGCAAACACTTTGTTATAAGGCTGTCACTGATTTATTGACACCACCACTATCTAGATGTTTTGAATAATTGTACTATCGTTAGTACAATTCTAACATCTAGAAGGCGATGATAGACACTTTTTCTCATGTCAGTAAGAACATTCATTTTACAGGTGCCTGTTTGGTTTTTACCTAAACCAAGAATTTGGTAATTTTGCAATTACATATAATTGAATAATTAAAGATTCGCCAATTAAAGTTTTTTGAAACTTGGCACGAGTATTTGTTATACTGGACACTTCCTAAGAGTTATCTTACATTTTTGCTGTAAAATGTACAGGAAAGTCAATAATTAACCACTTTAAAATTAACATGTGATTTTCTTTGTTCCGCTCGGCGAGGCACCATCCGGTATGTTATTTCTTTTATCGACTTTAAGAATGTTTTTTCATTCATCGACATTTTATAAAAAGTAAAAAAAAGACCCTTTATACAGTCATCATATAAAAATAATAATAATTAAATGCTACAATTTGACAAGTACACTTAACTTGCGCAATGTTTCTATAATTAACAGTTTCGAAGTTATAATACTTACTGAAGAGAGACATATTTCATAACGGATCTTGAAAGAGACTTTAAGAATTTTTTTCACAAAATAGAAAAAAATATTGTTTTATACTTTATAAAGGTTAATGTTAATCTAAACTTTGTTTTTAAAATATTTTTAAATATCACATAATTCATATAAGTACACGATCCTACTGTTTCCATTTAAAAATTTCACTGTGTATACTTCTTTTTAAACCTGTGACCACAGATATAGAGAACTAACAAAATAGCTTTTTCTTCTTCATACAAATTACTTCTTCAGAACCAAATTTGAGTTGAGAAGACCGGTCCATCCCACAAATAAAAAAAAGTAATTTAACACGTAATTATTATTAATAGAAGAATTCTCTTTTATCAGAGCCAATGTGAACTAATAATTAAGGGGGCTTTACACGATCTCAGTGACTTAAACAAGTTAATCCATCATTGGATTTTAGTACTTGCTTTGTGTAAACATATATTCCAATACTGGTTTTAGTAACGATTCTAGTCAAGTGAATAGAATGCGTTTCTATTTACAGGAGCAAGTGGTTACCACAACTCCCACTAAACTTTTAACTAAACCTGTGTAGACACGAGTTTCGCTGTGATTCCAGCATTTGATTTTAGTAAATAAATCAGTACGTAGTTTCATTTTTTTTTTTATGTATAGTATGTTTTATTATTTAAAATGTGCGCAAAATGAACTAGAGATACTACAGGAATCTGGATACTCAGTTGGTAATCTATAAAAATCAACAAGCTCGTAATGCGGCTATAAAAAGAATTGTGGAAGCAATGAAAACCGAGAATTGTGACTCAATAGATGTAAAAAACAAAATAAAAACTCTAAGGTCGACATATGTACAAGAGGTAGCGAAAATTAAGAGATTAAAAATGGATTTACTGCGGGTTACTTGATCAAATAACTGGTACCATGAAGAAACTATCTTTTAGTACTGGATTTTAGTAACTTGTTTAAGTCACTGGCATCGTATTAATATTTCTTCCCCTTTATTATAAGCATATATAGCAGTCACTCGCTTAGTCCACTCTGGCCCTGATAAATAAGTTTGATGCTCTTCAAAATATGTTTTGAAGCACTTATTTAGATTTGTCGGTTGGTCCACTCTGGTTCCTAACGCCTTATTTATGATTCTATATGAACAAAATAGAGTTTTATTAAAATATCATAAACCCAGTTACATATGAGCAGTCAATATTTGGTTTTGCAACACTTGCACATTAGAAGTATAAGCATGTTTCAAAATAGTTCTTTTAAAGTTGGTAATATCTAATTTCACATTTTATAGGTACAACTATAATAAATTATAAGTATATTAAAAATGTTAAAAAACAGTTATCAAATTGGTAAATTTTTACTTTTATATTTACAGTTAATTCATATATTGTGATCGATACATCATTCACCCTTACTGCTGTGGTGAGTCAATGCTAAAAGCAATCTGTAAAAGCACCCATTAAATTAGATTGGCGATAGAATGGTGTTTGGAAAGTGAATGGAGTCAGTTGGGCACCACTTGTCTCCAAAATGTTTAATTTTTGAGGGCTTTAAAGACTTTATCCGCCACTAGTTCACCACTTCGCTGCCATATCACATAGAGTGCGAAAACACAAAACGTATTACATTTAAGTCCAGTTACGTTCATGACTGTGTAAATATGTCCAAAATGTTTCGGCTTTCTTTAGATTAAGCAAATAAAAATACAGCTTCTACGTCTCTTAATTTTTTTTCGTGTCTTGACCATAAAAAAGCATTCCCGGTACTTTTTTTTTTAAGTTAGGTTTTATAATTTTTTACCAGCAATACTGTAACAACAACAATAAATACTTATTTAATTAAGGTTTAAATTCAGTCTACCAATTTTTAATAAAATAGGTGTTTTCGAAATTTTTTAGTTATGAAAAGTTGAACGCCCTGTATTTTGAGAACGAAAAATTTGCGGACCCATGTTTATATGAACTTCTTTTTTCTAATGTAGAATTTGTCCTTGATTTTTTTTTAACATTCTGTATCACACTGTATATAGAAAAAAACACTTTAGGGTAGAACGTTTTAGGTAAGTGCTTCTCTTTTTAATGCCAGTTTAAAACTTTAAAAAGTTTAATATATACAATGTTAAGCAATAACTTTTAAAAATACTTAAAAAGGTAATTTTAAAATTTTTCTTTCAGTCATTAAAATCAGTATATTTCAAATATTATGTTTGATTAATACTCTACGAACATTATAGTATTTCATTAGTGTATAACTAGGTGTTTTAAAGAGTCATTAGTGTCAAGTTCTACATTAACTTCAGTAAAAAAAAAAATAGACAATTATAAATAGTTAAACTTTGTTTCAAAGATGGTAAATGTTTCGTCATATTACCTGACATCATAACCAGATTGGACAGGTCGTGTATTGTGACATATATTAAACCAAAGAAAAAATTTTGACTTTTTAATTTAGACGTTAGAATATTTATCAAACTACTTTATTTAATTTATAAAACTTTAAACTTACAATAAATTCACAGGTAATAGAGTTTGCCTTCTTTTTCTCCATTTGAAAATACTTTACCAACTTAAAAATAAGAACTCGTTCGGCTTCTGTATATCTTTGCGGCATATTTAATAATAACGACCCCTATGAAAAATACTAACACTTCACAGTAATCGTACATTAAAATTACAAAACAGCACTTAACATTCAAAATCGTTTTGAACAATTTACGCTGCACGAATAATTTGCGTTCACAAAGTTGCAGGTTAAGCACAGGTTCACAGTACAGCAAAACAGGTCTGGATAGTCGGTTAGTTTAAAACATAGGTACTAAACACTTATAATTTTCCTATTTACTTAACTTTTACATAAAAAAATAATGAAAATATTAGAAATACCTAAAATATCGAAAAATGATTACGACAATTGTTGACATTTGATTGATTACTAACGATTTATCTCAGTTATTTTGTCTTTCTTGGTTTAGACGGTATAGATAGTTAAAGAGAGAACAACAAGGTATGACGAAACATTCAACTTCTCTGAAAGAATATATGTATAGTGATACATGTGTGTGTCTGACACCTCAATGAAAAAGTACAAAAATAATATCCATTAGATATATACATATTGTTTTTTTTTTAACTAAAATATTACCTTAAGAATTAAATAGAAATTTGCTAAAAATGTAGCAAACATGTGTAAAAAACGTGAAAACTAAACCAATTAAAAAAATATATTATATTCTTATTGATTAATAAACTGATGATTATTTAAGCAGAATTAATCCGTAAGAAAATGTACCAGATAGGCATTGTTACCGTATGTCTGACTAGAGTTCATTTACACCCTATAACTATTCACAGCAATGAAAAATTCTTCTCACTGCGTGACAGTAAAATAATTCAAATTGATACTAATTATTTTATAACGAAGTAAAAGCCAGTAAACATGTGATATGTATCTTAATTATTTCGTCTTTATAATTAAAAAAGTATTCTTCTCATTTAAATTGTTTGCAACTCTCACACAGGATTTTGGATTTAATATTGTTTTAAAGGTGCCTTAAATAGTAAAACACTCTTAAAACATGGGTTAAATTACTGGGAATATAGGTTTATTAAGAAAGTTGCTTCATAGTATGTTTTAAAATCTGACATTCAGAATTTTTTAATTGTAGATTAAAATACAAAATTCGATTTATAAATCAGCAACAAAAATTCTGCAATTTAATTCAATCGTGTCCCCAATAAATTCCGAGAAAATAATTCCTTTTTGGATATAGGTTTTATAAGAGCGTGAGCACAAAAGGATTTTATTGTATTTGGAAGCAGAACAGAAAAATGCCGATAGGCCGAAAATATTTTCAAACTTTTTTGAATACCACGACATCAAGCACACCATGTGTTTTCTTGGTGATTTTAACTAAAACTTTTTAATTCCTGATGCCGCCGTCTTATCCCCCCTCCAAAACTAATTCAATTAAAAATGGAAAATACACAATTATGAAGCCACATTATTAATTTCATTTTTTACTTACATACATATTCATAATTTATCTCTTTTCTTTACACAGAAATCCTATCCCAAGATCAAGTTTGGCCAACCTGTATGTATAATTCAATAAGCCTCAAAATTCTAATAATATATTTTATGGCACACCCAAATAAGGGGGCGTCCATAAATTACGTGAGACATAAGAGGGGGTCCAGTTAAATCTCACTTAAGCCATTTTTTGTTGTTAATACGGTTCAAAACATTTTAAAAACATTACACTTTCTTGTTAAACAGTGACGTCATGTACATCGCGTATTTAGCCGTGTATGAATACATCCCGGATAATGGTTTAAAAACAATATAGTTATCTTTGTCGGGCGGGGGTATGCATCGAACTTATTAAAAACTTTGTTTCGGTCATTTTTCGTAAACTTTATACGTGGCTGTACATGGCAAGTGAAAAATGTTTATATTTGGTGTAAACAAAAGCACATAATAATCATAAAAATAAAAATCATAATCATAACCTAAAAGTTTATTGGGCTGTGACGCAACGGTTTGGAAACATACATTTTCTTGATTTTCATACATCAATTTTGGGCGAAGAACCAATTCTAAAACGATATTTACGAATTGGTTATGTTGACGTTTAAACAATGTATTATAGGTCAAAGTTGTCACTAATTATTACCGCGGTTATAATTGGTTAAATGCCTAAAATTGACGATATTTGTATACCAGTGAGACAAATACGGTTTGCAAGAAAATTTGACTTTAATCTCACTGTGGGGGGTGGTCTGTGCAAATATCACATAATTTTTCTTTCACTAAAAACTGGAAAAAATTTTAAAAAACGCCTCAGGTAATTTATGGTCGCCCCCTAATATATTTCTCCAAAAAGCTATTAGAGATATCCTGTTCTATACTAATCCTTGTCAATTTAATTGTTTTAAATATCAGAACTTAAAATATGCTTCACGACGAATTTTATATAATATTCCTAAATAACTGAAAGAATAAAAAAGGGCGTCTTAAAATTAAAAAAATAAATTTTTAAGTGCGTTTTTAAGAAGATACGATCTTTAGCGGTTTGGGAATTTTATGCAGGGAGTAATATAAACTCTTATTTGGATTTATCAATTAACGTAATATTCAAATCTATTTAATTTTATTAATATCCCTGTTAATATGCCCGTATATTTCTACCAAATACCATTTAAACCTTTTTAGCTCCCAATTTCATGGGCCCGCTTGTAGTTCTACTTGCTCTTCTTGCCTCCAACTCTTTTTGTCGCAACATTTTTTTCTCCTCGCGCTTTTTCCTGGCCTCTTCTAATTTTTGATTACCTGAAAATATCATAAATAGGTCAAAAATCTATATTAAAAGTTACAATAAAAATATTCCTTATGGAATTTAATTTAAGGGATAAATATCATTCCTATAACTTACTAATACTTGAATTTTCATCGATAGGTTCGAATTCTGTATCATCCCAAGCAGATTGTGGCTTACGATTGGATATTATAGATACACTGTTATCTATTTTAGGTGGAATTATAGGGGTTGTATCAGTTGGACTCCATGCATCTGATGGAGAAGTCAGTTCAGCCTCTGCCTCCTAAAAAAATACATTATTGAAATTTGGGAATATACAGAGTGTTTCCTAACAACGGTACGAAACTTAACGAGGGTGATTTCTTATGTCTATTTATGAAAAAAGTTTCTATGAACTTATGTCCGGACTTGCTTCGTTTCTGAGATCCAGGGCGTTATTTTTTTAATTCGGTATTTTTTAATATCTTAAAAAACTTTGACCGATTTGGATGAAATTTTGTACATCTATTTAATGTAACAAGGCGCTTGTAAAGCTCTACCTAGATTAAGATTATTGGGTTCAGTGGCGTCTCAGTGGGCACCACAGCCAATATTATTGGGACAAAAAGTACGCCACTGACTTTTTAATAAAGTTTTTTTAAAATGATTAAATAATTAAAAATGCAACTTTGTCTCTTGTATTTTCTTTGTATCTCAGTTTGTTTTCAAGCAAAAAAATGAAGCTACTTTAAGTTATACTAAATAGTATCCATAAACAGCACAAAATAGAATCCCAAATTTAAAAAATAAACAATTTTGACTCCAGTAAATAAGAAAAATGGAAATTTACAATAAAAAACACAAGTGCTTATTTATTTTAAGGCAATTAATTGTTTATTTTTGTTTTTTTACCATGTTATCTATGGGTACTTTTTAGAATAATTTCAACTGGCCTACTGGACCCAATAATCTTAATCTAGGTAGAGCTTTACAAGCCCTTATTATATTTTACAAGTGTGACATATTTCATTATCGACTTTTTAGAATCTTTATTGCCCTATATCTCAGAATTGAAGCAAATCCGGATATATGTTAATAGGAACATTTTTTATAAAAAGATATAAGAAAAATTAATTTTCATACCGTAGTTAGGAAACACCCTGTATTAACTTTACTAATTTTATCCTAATATTTATTTTTATTATAATCTACAGTTCGCCCAGCGAGTGAACCTCGATGAAAAGAATGTGGACAAAAAAAATAGGTTCTATTTAAGATGTTCCCAGTTTTTCATCCTAATATTTCTAATTTATTTTCCACTATTATATTTTAATATTTAATATTTGATTACGCTACCTGTGTTAATTTTGTTACTTTTGATTCCTTAAAGTGATTTTATTTTATCACATATTACAATATTTTCTTAAATGATCCAAAGAAAATATGTACTATAGTTAAATATTTATATCACCCCAACATCTTGCTACACCTTCAATAATTTGGCAAAAATACCTTTCTGCAAACAGAAAGCTGGCGAAAGATTGGTGGCTGTCGAGACGAGCCTCCAAAGTATCGTCGAGGATGTCCATAGCGCGAAATTTCTTCCGCTGTCCCTTCAAGTGTCGTCCCGGTACATTCGGTGGGCGAAGAGTATTTGCAAGCATTTATTAGTTGCTTTTCTTAAAGTAACAGCAGAATAAATAAATTAATGACAGAAGACTTATTACCGGTTCTTCCTCTAAACTACCCCACTCCTCATTATCCCAACCATCTGTCACTTTTACACCTCCTGAACCAGATGGAGGACTTGTTGGATCACTTGCAGTTCCAGTAATACCTCCACTTCCACTGCTGCTTGCCATTTGACCTCCTGTCTAGAAAACAAAAAATTCAATTCTGACTTTGTTTTAATTATGATTTAATGACATTGAAATATTCTATTCATAGATTATTTGTTTTATTTAACATTTTACATTGCGCCGATTTATTTTGTTTTTGGCAATATTTAAATGCTTCTTTTATAATGTTAAAAACTTTTATATATTTTAAAAATGTTATATGCTATTCTATTCTGTTCACAATATCATGCATGGATTCTCATCTGTATACTTCTACATCATTGTCTTATGTAAAAAAGCAAATATTAATTTTAAAATACTGCCCAGAACAATAAAAAAAAATAAACAAAAGGCAAAGGAAGTTTGTCAATTTTTTATTACTTACTTCCATATCTCCCCAATTGTCATTATCACCCCAATGATCATAATCATAATCTGACACTGACTCATTTCCTCTACTCCCTTCTTCATGTTCTAAAGATGTCATTGATGTTACACTTGATGTGGTTGTTGATATACTACTGCTTGATGGTTGTTCTAAAAAGTAATGACAAAGGTAAGTTATAAAATTATATTCCTCAACAACCACTGTACTAACTACTACTAACTAACCTAAAGATCCTGGTTTATTCAACATTTTATTAGCAAACGTGTTCATGGATTTCACTGTATCCGATTGACTTCTATAAAATTTCGCAGTCACTGCTGTTACGGCCCACCCAGCCCAGGTTGCCGCTGCATTACTTAAGCTTGGTGTTGCAGTATTAACATCGGCCTCTAAAATAGGAAAAATACTGTATGTATTAATATGTATACTAAATAAGGACACTCCACTAAAGGCTTATTGCCTACATCCTAATGTAGTACTAAGAGTGTCTTATTTGTTTTTCTTTGTTTTTTATAGATTATATATAATTTTATGCTTTGAGTATCAATTTGGTAAAAGATAGAACGGTAATCATAATATTGTTTTGTTTTTTAAACTATCAATTTATATACTCTTAGTTTTTAATAAACTGGTTTCTAGTTTATACAGTTATAATTATTATTATTTCATACCCTTACCCATGCTTTCCCTTAAACTGGGATCTTCAGAAACTTTCTCTAGTTTCCCTAGAAAACCTTTAATAGTCCTAAAAACAGAATCCCTCACAGATTTTTCAGGGTCCAAGGCTAAATGACACAATGCTGGAAGTATTCTTTGAGACACCTCAGCTAGTAAGTAATATTGTTGTGTAGCAGCTAATGCTAGAACACCTGAAAAAAAATATAATAAGTATTTATATTATTAGCAACATGTGCTTAAGCTGCTACTTTTCCAGACCACACTAGAAAGCACAGGGCCGTGTAATTTAATTGGTTTAAAGGGCTATAGACAGTTTGGGTTAGTTCTGGTAAGACGTTCCCCAATTTTTTAAAAATACAGTGGAACTTTCCTAACTTGAATCTTCAAGGGACGAGAAAAATTATTCGAGTTGCGGAAAATTCGAGTTACAGAAAAATATGTTGTATAAAGGGTTATTTTTAAGTTAATACATTCCTCTTAACACCGTATATAATGCAAGAAAATATGAACAATTTTTAAATAAAATTATGTTCGAAAATGCTTCGTTTCCGAAATACAGGGTGTTTAGTTTACGTTAGTTTTAGTTTAAAAAATGCCTTTTTAATCATAACTTTCCTACCACTCCGGATATGTCCAAAAAAATTGGTACACTTCTTTTAACCATTACATTACATTTTTTTCTGTAAAAGTACTTTTTTTTATTTTACCAGTTCGAACAAGATTGGTATAGAATTTTTTCAAGGAAAAAATAGTACGCCACTGCTTTTTCTTAGTCCAACAGAGAATTTCTCCTCTCGCCTCCCCTTAAAATACTTAATATTGTTATTTTGAGATTTAATTAAATTATTTTTAACATGCTCATTATTTTTAGGAATAATTTTTTTATATTCTGTGGGTATTAACAAATCAAATCTGGATCTAATTTGACGTCCCAAAAACAAACGAGAAGGGGTTTCTCCGGTTGAACAATGTTCAGTTAACCTATACATTATAAGAAACCTATTTAATGACGCATTAAAATTAATTATATCACTACCTAAATAGAGTTCCTTTAACAAAAAGTTTTTCACAGTATTAACACTATTTTTCGCTACACCATTCATTAGAAGGCGCATGGTACGGAGGTGATGTAACGTGTTTAATGCCATTAAACTTTAAAAAATCAGCAAATTCTTTAGAACCAAATTGTGGACCGTTCTCGGAACAAAAAGTTTTTGGCAATCCAAACTGAGAAAATAGACCTCTTAGCTTATCCATAGTAGTTGTTAAAGTGGTTATGTTATGTAATGCAAATACTTAATAGGACCTAAAAATCGATGTGCAACTGTTTACACATATTTCTTCTGGAATTGGCCAATTACGTAATGATCCAGTATTTGGATTCTTTTGTTGCGTTTGACAGGCTACACAAGATTTACAAATGTTTTCAATATCCGTATTCAAGCTTGGCCACCACACATATGGTCTTGCCAAATACTTTATTTTCACGATACCCATCTGTGTGTTATGTAGTTCTTTTAAAACTGAATGTTGTAAAATTTCTGGAATTACAACTCGATTTCCCAATATTTAAAACATTATTCACGACATTTAATTCTTCCTGTCTACGAAAATAAGGTTTTAAACTAGGGTCACTAACTTTTTCTGGCCAACCTGATACACCATATGTATAGACTTTTGATAAAATATTATCTTCTTGAATATATTTTTCAATTTTAAATAAATCAAGGTCTAAATCTTTACATTTATTCACAAAATTTTCTTGATAAAGATTATTTTCGCATATATTTAAATATTCAGTATCATCTATAGGTAATCGCCATAAAAAATAGGCAATATTTTTAGTAGAATTTACATATTTAATTTCAAAAACAAAGCCACTCAAAAACAAACATACGGTTAGCTGCCATAACCGGAATACCTCTCTTTGGTGAAAAAATTGAAACCAAGGCTTTGTAATTTGTGACAAGTGTAAATTTTCTGCCATATAAAAATTGATAATAACGTTTTATAACAAAAATAATACTAAATGCTTCCCTATCTATTTGACTACACCTTTTTAGAAACATGCGACAAGACAGCTCCTACGCCAAAAGCAGATATATCTACAGTTAAATTAATTGGTAAGTCAGGGTTGTAATGAACCAAAACTGCATCAGACTGTAAAATTTAATAAATTTATTCAAATGTATTTTGACATTTTTCATTCCACTTTCAGGGAGTATCTTTTTTAATAAATTATATAATGGGTGCAAAATTGCGGGAATATTTGGTATAAAACAGTTATTATAATTTACAGCGCCAATATTTATTTTTATTTTTATTTAAACGTTTTTTATTAGTTTTCCAAATGGCCCTCGACCAAAGTCCTTCAGCCATGGTAAATTTTACAATTTTTGTTTAAATTACAATAATTATTTGCTAACCAATAAATACGTAATTGACTAATATTTTCTGGTACTGGCAACTGTTCAATAGCATCAAGTTTCTTTTTAGATTTTTTATGTAAGCCTTTATCACTAATATCAAAACCTAAATATGCGAAAATGAGTCTGCGTAAAATATTTGTACCATTTTCTAAATTATTCTTATGTTAGTCAAAAGTTTTTCCCGTTAGTAAAATATCATCTAAGAAAATACAAGTACCCTCAACATTTCAAAAATTTAGTCCATCGTTGAAATTGCCCAGGTGCACATTTAGCACCATAGGGTAATCTTTTATACATAAATAACCCCTTATGAGTGGATATTGTGGTTAACTTAGCAGCTTGATTATCTAAAACAATTTGTTGATAAGCCGCGCTTAAATCTAATTTTGAAAATTGCTGACCACCGCCTAATTTTGCATAAATATCGTCGATACGTGGGATAGGATATTTATCATCCACTAACCAAGGATTTAAGGTTAGTCAATCCCCACACACACGTATAGATCCATCATCTTTCAAAACCGGAACAATCGGTGTACCCCACTCAGAATGTTCTACCGGTGTTATAATTCCAGACATTTCCAGCCTTTCCAGTTATTTTTCAACTTTTTAAGAGCATATGGTAGCGGCCAAAATTTAGGAACAGCATTTTTTTAAATAAAATTTTAATTTAAATTTACTAAAACATCCTATGTTTTTTGACAATACTTCGGGAAATTTTGTTTTTAGTGTATCAGTACAAGTATTAGGTTTAGAAAAATAATTTATTTCTTGAAAACCAAGTTTAAATAAAGATAAGATATCTCTGCCTAACAAAGCATTTTTACTATCTTTTATAACGCAAAAATTTAATTATTGTTCATTATTGTTATATTTTAAATTTAAGGATATTTCGCCAACCGGTATAATTTTTTCACCTGAAAAATTTATTAGAGTTATTTTGGATTCCGTTAGCGGAATATAATTAGAATACTTTTTATAAAATTTAAAAGGAATACAGGAAAGTGCAGCACCGGAGTCTAATTCTAATGTAAATATTTTTTTATTTAGATAAACATCAACTTTTATCGGTTCGGATTTTACAGATTTTAGAGTAAAGATTGGGTATTCATTATTATTGTTTACATATTGTACTGCTGTAAAATTATTTGTACCTATATTAGGATAATTTACTTTTCTTTTTTTACAATTAAATGTATTGTGATTTTTTGTTTTACAAATCGAACAAAATTTGTTTTTACTATTACGATTTCGATAAAAACACTTATACTCTAGGTGCCTTCCTTTACCACAAATCATATCATCATTACATAACTCACCAGACCCACTGTTGTCAGACTTATTGTCAGATGATGTACTTGGCTTCTGTGTTACCTGAGTGCCACCTCTCGGCTTGCCTCTACCCCTGCAATAGCCTTGCAGCTTGAAGACTTCACCATACGGTTCCTGCTTCATCGTTGGCTGTCGAAAGTCGTTATTTTAAATTAAGAGCGCAGTCTCTGCCAATATGACCACCTACATTGCTTCTGCAAAAGTTATGGTTGTTTTTTCACCTAAAAACTTATTCATCACTTTACCGGAATTTATTCCACAGATAAACTTGTCACGCAAAATATTATCTAACTGGTTACCGAATACGCACTTAATTCATAAACTTTTAGGTCTTATTACCCAATTCTGGATCGATTCATTCGGTGATTTTGTTGCCGCGTAAAATTTGCATCTTTCGGCAAACGCGAGCGTCTTTTGACAGTAGTAGCCATTAAGAGCTGTCACAATATCTTTATAGGCCGGTTAATCAGGCCTTTTGGGAACTCAAAAATTCTGCAGTAATATGTACGCTTCCAACAAAATAGCCCTTTTTATATCACCATCTTTAATGGAATTTGCGACAAAAAATTGTGTCAATCGGCTAACATGCACGGACCAATCGTGAATTTTTGGATCAAATTCTAGCTGAAATCCAGCGGTTGACGTCATTCTTGATTTTTTTATACACTATCACGATGAACAAAAATCACTATTGTATCGAGGTTTTCACGTTTCGTCGTCACTAATTAACAATTTAACGTTAATTTTCGTCGTCACTTTGTAATGTCCGTAGGAAATGAAAACCGAAATTTATATACGTAATTATTTATTTCCTAATTTAGACATACACACATACTCTAGAATACACCAACCGAATGATCTGCTTACCAGTACTAAGGGTTCGAACAGGCGCGGAAGTAAGCATTGATAGGAATGTGTATATACCGAACTTATTATTGGCAATGCTAATAAATCAATACATTACATAATGGTTAAAAGAAGTGTACCAAATTTTGTGGGCAGTTATTCGAGTTAGTCCTGATTTCTCACCAAAAATTAGTTAGAGATATGGAAATATCTGAGAAATAAAAAGTCGACTTAGAGAGATAAAACTACATTATAAAAGTGATAAAACTTTACTGATCTACAAAAATATTCGTATATTTTCGTAAAACAAGTTCCCATTACGAATTTAACTATATTTAGTAAACACCTGTAAAGTTTGTCCCCAGAATTTTTAAATAGTCCCCTGCCTGCATAATAGAAAAAACTATATTATTTACAAATGTTTTTTTAGTGAAATAAAACGCAAACTGTTGTGAAGTTGACATCCTTGCCGAATGCAATGTTCTTTAAAATAGAACATGGATTTTTTGACAAATTCTACAAATTCTAATTATAGATTTTGCCAAACAAAAAGGGCCTTGCTAATGTGACTTCGCTACGCCACTGACTGGTTGCATAAATAACTATTTCAGTTTTATTTATTTTATAATTTGAAGTACTTATAATAGAAAATAGTACAGGTTGGTTATATTATCTGCCATGTGTTGGAAACGAACTAAAATCAATAAAACAATAAACATACAACGCAGTGTCAAAATCAAACTATGGAATATTTACATTATATAAATTTCTATTAAGAGGAAAATGGCACTGTTTCAGCAACTGCTTTCCTTCATCATCAATAACTTTTTTGCATTCTAGTATACTTACCTGCATTTCTAGCCGGAGGAAAAGGATCTCTCATTGCCCTTATAAAAGCTGAAATCAATACTTTTTGTCTAATTTGTGGATGCAGGTGATGGGCAATTTTGCCTAGACAGACTGTTGTATTGGTTCTTATCCCACCCTGGTCATCCTTTGCTTGTAAACGAGCAAAATGACGAAGCACTTCAACATTTAAGTTGTTGTAGCTTAACTTAGGGGCTAGATGTATCACAGACTAGAATATAGGAAAAACATTTAGATAATACTATAACCCATTTTGAAAATTGAACAATTCAAATTCAAATTCAAATATTTATTGATGAATGCCCATACAGGTTGTATTTTCACAAGTCAAAAGTTAAAAATAGTTAATACAAGTTTAAAATAAGATAAAAATCTAAAAAAGAAAAAACAGTACATTTTTAAAAAACAAACATACTTTTAAAATCATTACAAATTATGAGTAATTATTACAAAAACAATAAAACACAAACATATTTTTAAAATTATTAGACTTTTTGAGAACACTAAAATTACACATACACACTACAATATAGACCTAATTTGACAGGCAAATGCTTCTCTGGGATTATCTAAAAGAGCTCAACATGTATTCGCTCTCGCTATAAAATGCTTTGTTTTTAAGATATAGTTTAATCTTAGTCTCAAAAGCCCTAATGTCAAGGTTCCTAATTTCCTGATGTAGTACATTAAAAAATTTAATACCATAGTGGTTCTGCCCATCCCTCGCCCTGGAAGTTCTACTGTACCTTATAGAAAGGTCATTCCTCCCCCTGGTTCATATCCATGTAAGTCCCTATTTTGGCTGTAGCTATTCAGGTGTTTTTTAACGTGTATAAGGCAGCTAAGAATATAGAGGGAGGGTAGGGTAAGTATCCCAAGAGAGATAAACGCCTCTCTACAGCACTCTCTGTATTTCAGGCCAGCAATGACTCTCACACATCGTCTTTGTGCAGAGAACACTCTGGATGCGTGAGCTGAGTGCCCCCAGCACAGGATGGCATAATTAATGTGAGCATGTACATGTATGTATCCATAATATGCGTTCATAAGAACCCTTTCAGACACACAGTTTTTTAGATTTCGGATAACATACGTGTTTTTGCTGATTCTGCTAGCCGTTTGATTGGCATGTTCCTCCCATGTAAGTTTGGTGTCTAGATGTAATCCAAGAAATTTAATGGGGTTTGTATGCTCGCTCACAGGTCTTAAGGAGAAGTTGAGTGTTTGAGTCTTTGCTTCGTTGATACTAAGTTGATTGGAAGCAAACCAATTTTGGATATCTTTTCGCGTATCCATCACCATCAAGTTCAAACTCTCCAAGTTGTCGCAGCTATCAATGGTCGTTGTATCATCTGCAAAAAGTGTAATACCTGTGCTATTATTTGATGTGCATGCACTTATATCATTTATGTATAGTAGGAAGAGTATTGGCCCAAGAACTGAGCCCTGGGGTACTCCATGCTTGACTTGACACTTTGATGATACTTTGCTATTGTACAATACATACTGGTATCGGTCTGCCAGGTAAGATCTCAAAAGATCCACACTGCCGTCGGTAAACTTGTACTGATAAAGCTTCTGGATTAGGAGGTCATGGGATACGCAGTCAAAAGCTTTAGTAAGGTCAAAGAAAGATGCCTGAGCGTACATTTTACCCTCAAAATAATCCTGAATATAATCAATAATATTACTCACTGCCGCAGCAGTCGATAGACTTTTGCGGTATGCGAACTGCCTGGAATTAAGCAAATGTTGACTCTCTAAATAACTGATAATCTGCTGTTTTAAAACTGCCTCAAAAATTCTACCAAATAGGGGCAATATTGAAATTGGTCTATAATTAGAGACCTCCTCAGGGTTACCCTTCTTTGGAATAGGAACTACACGTGCCATTTTAAGGAAGTCTGGAAATATTATATAGTAGTTTCATTAAATAACTTTGTTTTTTCTGGAAAACTTATATCACAGAAATGTGATATTAGATTTATAAATTGTTCAAATTTTTTATTAGAGGACATATTCGAATCACTAATAAATGACCAGTCAGCCTTTTCTACCGCAGTATACAAATTGAATAGACCCTGATCAGTTATTGGCCTATAGGTTATTCGAGAAGCACTATTTGTGGTTTTTGTATGCAAGGTGTATGTGAATGAAACAGCTGAGTGATCAGAAATGTTAGGGTTGATTACCTCAGCAACAAAGTTACCAACCCCAACATTGGTGAAGATGTTGTCCAAGCATGCTTCATTCCTAGTGTTTTCTGTTGTTACTTTCGACAGTCCATAGGACTCAAATAGGTTACAGAGGAGCTGTGCTTCCCAAGAGTTTGAATGGAAGTGCACATTAAAGTCTCCTGTTATTATAATGCCCTTATTAAGATCTAGTCTGTCTAAGACACAGGCCATTTTTGTTAAGTAGGTTCCTAAATCACCATTCGGAGAATGGTATATTGTTACTATTTGAGTAGTGTTATATAACAATCCTGCAGCTTCAAAGTTAAGTTCTTCACACAAGTCTGCCAAATTAAAAGGCAGAGAAGCAGTGTGCATGTTACTTTTTGCAAAAATTGCAACCCCCCATTTTTGCGCTCTGATCTACAGTAGCTCGAGACGGGGACAAAACCACCCATGTTTATAAAACTAAGTTCATCAGCCCTTAGCCAATGTTCATTCAGACAAAGAATACTAAAATTACTATCAATTAAAAAAGATTCTAATAAGTTAGCTTTATTTCTTAAACATTGAATATTATAATGCAGTATGCCCAGAGAAGCACCTACCTGTTTTCCTAAAGTCCCTGGAGTAGGACTTTCTAATCCATTTAGAAGCACAGCCCTGGGTTCTGTCGAAGGTTTAAAAAATTGTTGAAGATTATTCCAGATGGCCATAGTTCAGGATTCATTACTTTATCTTTATCATCAGTAGACACGCCAACTCTGAAAGAGCTTTTCCATTTGTCTTTTCGGGTTCTAAGTTTTTCACAGTCACAATTCGCCAAATCGAGGGTGGATTTGATGTATGATGCAATAGAATCAGGTGTTGTCCGTGTACTAAAGCCAGATAAGAAAATCCAGGATTTATTTGATCTGGCCTTTGCAACTTCAAGGTTGGTAACTCCTTCTCCTGTACCCTTGTGTGGTGCTGGCCGTTGCATATACTTGGAAGGCTGTGGATGAACTTTTGGCAGGTTCTGATGGTTTGAACCTTCTACATCAGTTCTCAAGTTAACAATTTTATGAAGTTGAGCTGTAGCTACAGCTGATTTGACAGACGCTGAGTCTATTGTTGGTTTTCCAATGAAATCATGAGGCATTTCACTCTTAGTACTAGTACCAGTACTAGTGCTTTGCTTCCTTACTTTCTTAGCACTTTTTTCACTAATTTGAACTTGTTTGTTGGACATTGTTGCTCCTTGCGAGACTCCTGATTGTTTTAGAGAAGCAGTCAAGTTTTCCAGTTTATAGTCAAGATTTTTGGTTAAATTATCGAATTTGTTAATGTAGGTTTGCTTAATCGTGTCAATTGCATCGCTAATTGATTTTTCCATTTCTTGCTTGAGCAGATCTAATTGATTCCAGTCATTTTCCTACTGTAGCAATATTACAGGGTGTTACAAACACTGTCGGATTGGGCACCATTTGCCAACCGGGCAGAAGTTCACTAACCAGAAGTAAAAACTTAAAATTAAACCGTTCGCGAATTCTTTTGCAAATTTTCCCCTGGGGAATCAGGAATATTCAATAGCTCATAACTTTTTCCGCAAAATTTTTTGACCATCTTAATTATTTAGAAATATTTAATCACTGTCGGACTGGGCACCATTTGGCCCACTGAACAGAATTTCATATTGGCCCAGCTTTTATAATGGGTGTCCCAAATTCGAGGGTGACCATTGGAATTTCAGCAACCTAAAGAGATACAAAGTTGTTTAAATTAGCGTAAAGTTGCATAATCAGGAGCACTTCAATGTACCGCCCAAAAATCTAAGAAATTTCGAAAACTTTTATAGATCAAAAATATAATAAAATTATATAGTAAAAATACAAATGCACCACTGAATTCTCCTTGGAAAGCTTTTTCAAATATAGATTATTTCCTTGTATTGTTTCATATGAAAAACAAAGTTGATGGTTTCTCAAAGACGAAAATTCGTATTTGAAATATGTAGAGCACAAAAAGTTGTTATGAGAAAGTGCTTTTAGTTTTTAATAGTGTTTTAAATAATATCCTAACAAAATAAAATTTGAAACACATTTTTTTCCAAACATGTTCATGTTTCGGAATTTTTAAAATTTAAAAGGAAAGTTAAAAAAGATCCCAATTAAACTTTGCCCTAAATTGTATCTCATAAAGTTTTCGAAATCCCAATAGTCATTAGTGACCCTCGAATTTGGCTACATTTGGTAGGATTTTCTTGGGGTTTTAGATCCACTGGTAAAAAGAATATTTTTTATTAATTACATTTTAATTAGTATGACGTTTCGGTCATGATGTTTCTTCATGATGGAAGATTTGGAAGACTCAGTTCTCAAAAACATAGACATTCAGATACCATTTTTCTTTAGGTATGTTGATGATTGCATAACAGCAATACCAAAAACTGAATGCCAAAACTTTCGATATATATATAATACAAAAATATTTAACAATACTTACAGAGTACACACTCCAAATAGTACAAAAATTTACAATATAATACATTTATGTCTTAATACTCGCAATTAACATGTCTTTTAAAAGAATTAAAACTACTATACCCAAAAATATCAAAAGATGGAAAATTCTTTATGTAGTTATTCATGAGTCTATCAGAAAAACGCTGAAATCCATAATTAGTCCTATGTGGTTGAATGTAAAACAAATCTCTACATCTTGTAAACCTACTAGGTATTCTAAAACAAATCTTTGATAGCAGCTGGCTACAACATACTTGCCCATTTAACAGTTTATACAGAAAAATGCCATAGCTTTGTGCCTTCTTTTTCAAGGGAATCAATCCCAGCTAACTGAATACGAATTGTGTATGGTAGTTCTTTATATGGAAATCTTAATTTATACAAAATCAGTTTTACGAATTTGTTCTGAACTTGTTCCAAACGATGAATATGACAATTGTACTTAGGACTCCAGATAATGCTGTTATACTCAAGAACACTACGAACCAAACTGCCCTTTTAGAGCTTTAACATATATATATATATATATATATATATATATGTTATATATATATATATATATATATATATATATATATATATATATATATATATATATATATATATATATAATATATATAATATATATATATATATATATCAAATTTAAACAATAACAAAATAAACTTAATAAATATGGGACTATTCACCAGACAAAAGTAATGTATATCAGTCGCACTTTAATATCTAAAATTCTAAAAATTCTTCGACAGAGTAAAACGCGTGCATTATTAAAAATTTCTTAATCTTATTAATAAAACCTCTCTCATTAGTATCTCGGAGGCGGTTAGAGATACAGTATTGATTAAATTAGGGCAATGTTGCGCATTTTTATGCTTAACAATATTCCGTTTTAAAAATTTAAAAAATTTGCAGACTTTCCGGAATTATCTAGGGAAAAACGAAATTTTACGAAACAGTTTCGCCCCCATTAGCAACTTAATTTTTTAAATGGGCGAAATATTCAGTTTTAAAACTAAGTAACCCGAATTTTAATTCCAAATCCAACGATATATCACACTTTTACATTTATGCGACGTTCAGACCAAAAACCATCATACACTATTTCTCCATTACAAACTACAAATTTATTCCAAACGTTGGGGTAGAATTTCCGTTCACCGGTTAGTATACATCCATTCTTAAGACAGGATACAATAAAGTTAATATATATAAATACATATAGGTAAATGTATGTAAATTACATTAATTCTTGTAGTTTGTTTATTTATTTATTTATTTACTCATTAACGGGCATTGCCAATTACAATTTTAAATAACAAGCATCTACATATATATCTAGTACTAAGCTTTTTAATTAACAAATATTCATGACTAAAATTTTATATTTTAGTTAACCACCAAAATACTTAAAAAGCAGTAAAAAATAACAAGCTACTAATGATTAAAGTTAGCTACCTATTACAAAAAAAGAAGTACAACATCTAAAATTATATTCAAAATATACACATTAAAAAAATAAAACATATGAAGCCTTAATCTATAAAACATTGGACTTTATAATCCTTCGAAGCCTATTTAGGGATAGATTAAATAAATCGTCCCCAAATTTATTGGCATGCTTCATCAATCTATTTATTGGGGAAAATTGCCCATACAACCTTTAGAGAAAATTTGTTTGAAAGGTAACAGAATGCTTTAATGTCCTTGAAGGAATAAAGAAATTTACAGAAAAGAGCAATTTACTACATTGCACATTCTCATGAATTAGTTTAAAAAGAAACAATACATCAGCATTTTCACGTCTAACTTTCAAACTTTGTATATTAATAGCTTTTTCAAGATCTTCAAAATGTATTGTTTTCTGGGGAATATGCAATTTAAAGGCAATGTATCTTAAAAACATTCTCTGAACAGAATTTAACATTTTAACATATTTCTCATAATATGGATTCCAAACAACAGAACAATTTTCCAAAAGGGGTCTTACTAACGAAGTATACAATAGTTTTATTAAATTTATATTTTTAAAATCTTTGTTAGTTAAAATATAAAAAAAAGAATAATAATGAGTAGTAATGAAAAAATAGATGCATACTAATCTTCAAATGGAAATTATCCCGAACGTTTGGGATAAAATTGTAATTTTTAATGGAAAAATAGTAAATGATGGTTTTTGGTTCGAAACATAGTATAAATGTAAAGTGTGACACGTAATTGGATTTAGAATTTAAAACGAATTAATTAGTAAAATTTTAATGATGACAGCTCAAAGACGGAACGTCGGATCTTAAATTTAATATTGTTAAGCATAAAAATGCGCAACTTTGCTCCAATTTAACCAACCCTGCATCACTTACCGTCTACAAGATCCTAATGTGCGCCTCGAATTTGTAACAGTTTGTATACCTGTATTTCAGCTTGTTAAATTAAAAAGTAACTGTTTTAAATTGCTACAAAATAAATAATTTAAAGATAAACTAAATTACACTTACTTTGACAGTCTGTTCACGAATGGTTGGATTAGTATCCATAAATCCATGAGCAATTTGAGGAAATATCTGGTCATTGACGGTACTTGCTTGTAGGTGACTTATAAAATGCTCTAACTGTTGCAACAAACGTGATCTAGTAGCTCTGTCATTGCTACCAAATAATTTAACTACACATGGAACAATTTTCTTTTGATATTCAGCTTCATCCAAAAGTCTTCCAAGCTAAAAAACAAGTAAGCAATTTTTACTTTTATCTGGGTAACTAAAAAATTTAATAATAAAGTCCACATAGGGGAAGATTTTTGGGGCAATATAACTTAACTGTTATTGTTATTTTTTTTTAATAGTAACCTCATTGTTTATACATTTATAATATATTATTTTTAGTTAGATTAAAGACAAAGCTTAGGTTATGTAAAAAGCAAATACATTGAATTTAAATTTAAAATTAAATAACAAACATAAGGTTTTTAAAATATTTATTTTTAAAGAATTAGTCTTATTGTATGCTGAATGGTAGAAAAGCCAAATGTCAACTGCCAGAGAATAAATACTTAAAAATAACTAAATATAAATACTGTTTCTTATTTTACCCTCATCTTTATTATTTAGTATATTTTATACCCTAAAATAAATAAGTTTACAGAAAGTTTTTAAAATAAAAATAAATTATGGGGACACACATAAAACTAAAGTACCTTAAACATAGGTGCTAAAACTGCAGAACCTGCATCTCCATATTCAAAAGCAGTAATAAGCTGTGGCAATATTTTGTGCTTGCAAATATTATCTGGAAAGTTATCTAAGTGTGGAGTTAGGTTTGAGAAAAATCTGTTTTTTTCGTTTTTATCTTTTATTTGAATTTCTTCCAAAAATAATAATGTATCAACAAGATCATTTTTAAAATATCCACCAAGCTTTCTACATCTAGTAATAATGTCAGCTGGATTTGGTCTAGATTGAGGATTAGAACCAACAAGTTCCGAATAAAGATTAGTAAGTTGTCTCGGGACCTAAAATATAAATGGCAATTATTTTAGGTTTATATGGGTATCCCTAATATATCTATACCTTTTCTGAATTTCTTAAAGAACTTTGCTGATACAGTGGTCCATTAAAAACTTCCCATATAAGACAACCTAGGCCCCACATATCTGATGAGCTAAAAAATAATATAAAAAAATATAATCGTTAATAAAACTTCACGCACCTTACCATTTTGTTACAAAACGCTGTTTATTAGGATCATTTTTTTCTGGAGGATCATATACCTCCAAAGAAGGTGTAACCTTGTAGATGGAAATACTGTTTTCTTGTGCACTTGAGACATATTCAACTCCCCCAATTTCCATTCTCCTGAGGTGTTGACATATACTGACCAAATATTGACATTGTTGTGCCTTAAACTTCCATCATTATTTAAAAATGATAGTGCCCTCTAAAATATGAATATAAGTGAAAAGATGAATTGCTTATCAAACATACAAATATCATGTTAAAATAATGATAATTAAGTACCTACAAACACTTACAGTTATTTGGAATATTCCCCAGGCCACATACAGGTCCCTTTGGGCATCTTCAAGAGGAAGTTTTTCTAAATGAGTACTTAAAGGATCTATGTGTTCAGTAACTAAATATAAAACTTTGTCAGACTCAAAACTATCTAAATATGTAAGAATACTTGGGTGACGAAGTGTTTTTAACCTTTTAATAGCTGCTTTTGCAATTTCTAGTTGTGCATCAGAACCATTTTTAATGTCATATACAAATATAGATACTTCTTCACTTGAACCCTTGAATATAAATATTAGTTGGTCAAAATGTAAAGCACTAAAGAGTTATTTACCTTTTTCTTTCCTTTGTGTAGTGTCCAAACAGTCCTGTTTTCAAAACCTGGTACTACTTCATTAATTTCAAAGTTAAAGTCTTTGGAAGGATCTCGTGAGAAAAATGACCACATATTTAAAATTTAGCTATTTTTTTTTAATTAGATTATTTACAAAAACATGACGCACCTAACCTAACATTACACATAATCAAATTATGACAACTGTCTACTTGACCTATCAACGGGGTATTAATTATGTGCTAACAAGTACGATACATCTATTATTTTTATAGCATTTCATATATATATTTTTTAAATTTCTAATGTTAAAAATTAAACTGTTGACTAAAAAAAAGGAGACACGTACCCGTAATTATTAATAAATGCAGTATATTATTAATATTAATTTTAAGTTTCATGTATTTCTTTGATAATGAAAAGAATACTTTTGGAACAACAAATTGTAGCTTTGGTTTTCGATTACTCTATGCATATGTTAGTTGCTAGACAACAGTGCAATATGTTTTAGCAGAAAAATATAAATTTATAAAAGTCCACTAGCCAGCCGTGCCAAACGCTGGTGAGATTTTTATATGAAGATCCCTTTGTTTTTAACTATCCTAACTCTAACTTTTAAAACTTGATGTCTGGCCGTCCTAACAACGCAACGGAAGGAAGATTAAATAAAAATAAATCTAGTATAGGAGGAACAGTTTAAAAATGTAAATTCGGTGCTCTTTGATAAGAAAAAAAAAACACAAAAAGTTTAAAGCAAATAAATCGGCATGCTTGTCTTCGCGGCCGCCTTTCCTATATTTCTTTTATGATATGCCGGTTGATGCACCTGGTCATCGCACTATGGGATAGAAATTAATTTTTTGGTCAAAATTCTGAAACTTACCAATCTAACTTAAAATGAGGTGCTTTTTACTGGAAAAATATTATAAATTATTACAAATGCTTTTTGGGAACCTAAAACTTATTATATGTTATTATAAATTTACACCCCCTTAACATTATTATTTTTTATTGTACAAAATAAACTAAAATGTCAGATTGTTTGGTTAATTCGGTAGTATTCTAATCAGTAATCCGATGATTATTATCTCATATGATATACAGGGTACGACAATAATTATGATTTTTTAAATGGAAAACCCTGAATATTATATCTTTTAAAATGCTTTAAAAAAATACTACATTTGATGTGTCTATCTATGGTCTATCTCAATTAGTTTCGGAAATATGACCATCCAAATCTGAAAAATAATTTTAAAATATTCTTAGAAGCGTACTAGAGATACATCTTTCCAGTTTTTTTTTATTTTTAACGTATAAAATAAATAAAAAAACTGTTTTGTTGGGTAGATTCTGTAGAATCCATATCTTTCATCAGAATGCTTTTATCTTTTAGGATATACAGTGTAGGGCAAAACATATTAAATTTTAAAATGGAAAACCTTGTAAATTATAAAAAAATCTTGTATCTGTCCTTACACTCAGAAGTATCAAAAAGTAGCAAGGCAATTGTAAGTACAAAAACTGATAAAAAAGGTAAAAAATCTTTGACAAAAGTAGCGAGACTTCGCGAGACTGCATCGGAAACACAACAATAGCTCTTATTATTTAAATTCTTTTACTTTTTTTTTAGTAAACAACGCTAATAATAAACTAAGTAGATTAAATGTTGTATATTTATGTTTACTTAAAATACATTTTCAAGTTTCTTATTACCCCAGTAGAAGTCGTCATATCCTTTTATAATTTTGCGTACATGTAGTTTGAAGTATCTACTTTGAAATAAACAGCATGAGCCATTAAAATTTTAAAGTTGCATTTTGGCCAAAATAATGGATTTCTATCCCATAGTGTATCGGCGCGTCACTGTAAAGGCGCCTTTGTATAAAATAGGCCGATTGCAGGCGGCCTTTTTATGTTTTTTGTATTATTATTTTTTTACTTTTAAAATGTTCTTACTATAACTTTCTCCCGTGCTAGTTCTAGTTGAATGAAGGGAAGGAGTAAATAATCAATCGACCAACTGCACCTATTAACCTCTGGTGTTCTTTTTATGTATTTAATAGTCTTGTCAAGTATGGTTGTAAAGACTTGGCATTATTCGATATCTATTGATTGAACCAGGTATTTCTTTCGCCAAATATCATACTGAAGTAAATAATTAAAATAGGTGTAGTTAATGTCGTCCGTAACACTTCTTTTATTTAAAATGGATCCTTAACGTCTTGTCTTATCTTCAAGCAACAACTCATCAAGCTCATTAACTAGTTTAAGGTTATAGTTCCTGGCTATTAATTTAAAAAATCCGCACAATCTAGTGGAAAACGCAAAAAGTTAACTTCATCTCAACTTTTTGCGGATCCGCGTCGAAAATGGCAGGAAAAACATTTTAAATTTGCACTAACCAATCACCATCTGAATTATCATCCGCGAGCGGAAAACTGCTCTCATGGAGAGCCGGGCACCATTCTGACAAATCTCGGTATTTCAATCTATATTTTTTGTTTAATAAGATTTGTTGTAGTTTTTATAGTTTTTGAGAAATTAAATATTTTAGAAAAAAGTAAAATCATAAATATCTCAAAAACTAAAGGACACTATAAAAAGTTTATAATACAAAAAGATGCAGTTGTAAAAGCTCTATCGTAGAGGCTATATACCTTTTTTGTAAACATAATCATTACCCAGATATTAAGAAAAACTGAATTTTTGGGATTTTTCCAATGCTATTGCCTTGAAAATAATCAGAAAATAAAAACTATATTTATGGATTATTTTGCAGTTTTTTGTTATTTTTAGGTTAAAGTCATTAGGTTTATTGATTTCGAACAAAAAATTGTTAAAAATATTATAAATAAAGCCAGGATATTTGAATACACCTTCATTCCACACTCACGCACTTTTTGTCCCATCAACACGCGACGCCTCTAGGACAGTGTAACGCCCCAGGGCGTCGCGACACACAGTTTGGAAAGCCCTGGATTGAACAATTGAGCCGATAATTATATCATTAACCACTTTGCTTTGACGTAGAAATACCATCTGATTTGAATTCTAACCTTGCAGCCTTGCATTAATAATGTAATAATAAAATAATAAGTAATTTAGTATTTAAAATTAGCAAAAAACCCTGAATCTATATTTCTTTTCAATTAAAAAATAATAATAATAATAATAATCAATTAGTCTTTCGATTTTAGCAAACATTTGGAACTTGGTTCCATACTTTCCTAAATAAAATGAACAATCTTCTTCGAAATATAATCTCGAAGTCAAGTTTGCTAAACCAAATAGGTAACAGGGGTATTAGTACAACCAGTTTAGCATGTACTTTATGGGAACCTGATGATAAAGGAGGGTATAAAGACCGACGACCAGCTCCAAATTTTAAAGAACGAATGAGAGTTGGCCTTAATGAACTTAAAAAGGAAATCAAATTATGGTCACAAGAAATGAAAGAAACTTGGGAAGGTAGGTCAAAATACCTATGTTAGTTGTTAATTTTTTTTTTAATTTGTTTTTCTTGTCACATAGGTGATCCTATTCTCATATATCGTCGTGGAGAAGTAGACGTGGCATGGAGATTTATCGAAGACAACTCTTTAGATACATGGATTGTTACTTCTGACTCAGATCATGGTGAAGGTTTTAGTACATGTAGTTTTACTAGAACAAATTATGGAAAAGGATTGTTTACTGGCAATATATGTTTACGTGTACCAAAAGATGGCAGAATTAAAAGGGCTGGGTACTGTAATATAAAAACCATGCGTCATAGGGTAAGGAAATGTGTTGTTAAAAGCGAATTATTTCAGATTTGTTTTTACATTTTTTAATTATTACGTAGTTACAATTTTTAATTATCTTTTAAACTTGAAACAGATTCTACACAACGTTTTTATTTGTAGAAATCATTTAAAGAGAAGCCTATTACAACTGGACACCCTACAACATGTTAGTTATGAAAGTGCGTGGTGATGGGAGGTCTTACATGTTGAACTTATCTACCAGAGGACATTTTGATGTATCATGGAATGATGTATATCATTATGTTTTATTTACTAGAGGTGGCCCTTATTGGCAAACAGCAAGGGTAAGTTTTTATCTAAATACATTCATTTAAAAACTTACCACTCAAGTTATCTGCGAAAAGAGACAGAGTTGAGGGAATTACCGAAAAACGTTAAAATATTTATTGAGGGGGACCATTTTTAAAAAAAAATTGGTCTGCGCCCCTTCAACCCCTTAACTACCAGGGCTTCCACCCCAAAAACTTAAATGAGAAGGGGTGTCGAGTGATACATCATTTTAAAGCTCCTAGCGAGTAGTTTATAACCCTAGAATATAAAGTCAATATTTTGACCTATTACAAAATGGGAATACTTAAAAAATTACCCAAATACCTGATTGGGATGGCTATATTTCCCAAACTAATGAAGTGAGATGTACTTAATGTGGTATTTATTTAAAGCCCTTTTAAAGATCTTTTTATTGGTAATAAAATATACAGGGTGCTTTATAAAAAAATATACACTTTTTATCCTACCCTGTATATTGTGAACACCTAGTTTAAAAAAGTATACATTTTGGGAATTTTAAAATATACATTTTTGAGAATTTAAAAATAGTATACATTTAAATTAGTTTACTTAACATTGGGAAATTTGGTACATAAAAATATACGTATTGATGTGTCAAAGGTTTAAAAGTATAAATCAAACAATTTTCTAGGTTACTTTTATAATAATAAAATAAAAACATTAAACAAACTGGGTAGCGTAGAAATGCAAACAAACACACAGTAAATTTGATATTTAAAGAGAGAAAAATTAAAGGGATTGTTTATTAGATAAGAAGTAGTTAGTGAAGTCAAGCATAAAGTTAAAGTTTTAGTTAAGCCCTGTACGGGCTAGCCCTAGGGGATATGCCCGTACTAAATTAAGTTAGTCAAATAAGTTAAGTTGGTTTTTTAAAAAAATGAATTAGTTTTAGTGGTCCACCGGTCTCATTGTCCCCCGAAGATAGTTCCATATGGCACATTTGCCCAGTGACGTAATGGTAGCGTATAGCAATTCAAAATTATACGTCATATGGTGGGAGGCGCACACACATTCCCAGTGACCTTTGTGAAACGTCGGTTATGGTAAGCTGTGTCTGCCCCAGTTCCAGTGCCCTTTGTGAAGCGATAGGGAAAAGTATCACACAATTAAAAGGATTTTTAAACATAGACAAGAGAATATAGGGTTTTAAAGAGCTTAAAGAAAATGCCACATTAAGTACAACTAACTTTATTAGTTTCATAAATATGGCCATCCCAATCAGGTATTTGGGTATTTTGTAAAGTAACGCCATTTTGTACTAGGTAAAGATAGATATTAACTTCATATTCTAGGGTTATAAATTACCCGCCAGGAGCTTTAAAATGATGTCCCTCGACCCCCTTCTCATTTAAAAATTTTGGGGTGGTAGCCCTGGTAGTTAAGGGGTTGAAGGGGCGCCGTCCAATTTTTTGTGAAAAAACGTTCTTCCTCAATATATATTTTCACGTGTTTCGACGATTTTTTCATATTTGTCTCTTTTTGCAGATCACTTGAGTGGTAAGTTTTTAAACGAACACCCTGTATAAACTGATACTGGTTAAGCAAATAGTTATTGGGATATCTTTTATTTATTTATTTATTTATTAACGGATACTCCATTTTATTATCGGTCAGTAAAGCAACAAAAAAGGATGTATGTGACTAATCCAATCAAAAATGTTTACATGCAGGTATTCGATTTAGATTGTCTCTTTTCCTTACATTGCCTATGTTATGTAGCTGATTCTGTGTATATCACTACTTACAATGCATTTAAAATCTTAAATTGTTTTCTATGCAACAGTATTGCCCTGTTTATAATTATTATGTAACTGGAAATACCTAAAGTGATAACTAAAAATGCATTTAAAAATATACACACCACAGATGTACTTAACTATACCTGTAAAAAAATATTTTTATATTTCAAAAACAAATTATTCTTCATAAAAAAATTTGCTTTATCTAAAATGCTAAAATATTACTTTAAAAAATAAAAAAAAGCAGAATAACATATTTTTGAGACTACCTAACTAAGAATGTAAAAGTACTCAAAAGTGTATAATAAATTTTTCTGTCGTTGTTTATGGTTTCTTAAAAAAAAATTATTACAAAGAAAAAAATATTATTAATTAATATAATTAATTTAGCAAAAAAAATAGATTAACAGCGTTAAAAAAAATTACCCTAATATACAGGGGATTCAAAACTACGGAAATGTTATTTTGGGAAATAAAACTTTTAACTTTTTGTTGAATATATTGTTATCTTTTGTGTTACTACCACCACCTTCTAGATGTTTTGAATTGTACTATTTTATCCTGCCGCGATGAAGAAATTCTCACCTGTATCGGCAGGTGGTTCCATCTAGCGACGAACATATAACAAGTTGAAGTTTCCTGTTTTCTGTAATTTTACTGGCTTTATGCTCGTTTCCACCAACTTTTTAGGGGTTCCCTAACGCTAGGTAGAGAATAGCTTACGGTAACCTAATGTAAGTTATTCTCTACCGAACGTTAGGCAACCCTTAAAAGTCGGTGGAAACGGGCATTATTTTCATATCCTAATAATCAATCAATTACACGTCAATAAGCGAGGTTAAAAATACTGTCAAGGTTTAACAACCTGTTTTCTTTAAAGAAATGTTTACAAATGCTTTTACAATTTAAAATGTTTGGCACATGTATGTACATTTTAAATACTTTAGAGCTCTTATATTTGGCAACATCGCCAACCTCCTCAGTTCTTAATCATGATCGATCGTGATTATCGTTCAGTATCGATCTCTGTCAAATGTACACTAATTTGAAGTAATTAAATAAAGTCATAATTATAATAAACTTGCTAGTGTGTTTTTATTAATAAAATATAAAACATTACATGGTGACAGCGGTAAATCGGGTTAATTTAAAAAAATAAGTGATAAAGTTATTGTGTTCGCCGGTAAAATCATGGCGGAATAAACAACAAAAAACACTACGGTAGTACACACGATAGTGTTGGTGACCGGGCGCGGGGTGTGAAAACGTATAAACTGCGGCGTTAAACGTGTTCGACGTTGCCGGATTGAGGACATCTCAAGGCAGTTTAGGAAATTTTCTTTTTTTTTTTGAAATTTCAATTTTTATTGTTTTTAATTAAATAATAAAAATGGGCGATCAAGCAAAAGCCCCCGAAGGTTTTTCATTTAGCGGAGATATCGCAAATAATTGGAAATTGTGGAAACAGAAGTTTGATTTATACCTTATCGCTAGCGGCAAAAATACTAAAACAGACTCTGTAAAAATCGCTATACTTTTAAATCTCCTTGGTGATGAAGGAATTAAACTGTATAATACTTTTGAATATAGGGATTCAGAGGATAAAGAAAAATTAGCTGTTGTGTTGCAAAAGTTTGAAGAACACTGCAACCCGACTAAAAATCTTGTTTTTGAACACTTTAAATTTTTAAGCGTGAACAACTGCAAGGGGAAACTGTTGATCAGTTTATCACAGCCCTCAGGCAGTTGGCCTCTACTTGTGAATTCGCAGAAAAAGATGTGCTAATTCGTGATCGAATTGTGTTGGGAATTAAAGATCCTAGAATTCAGGAAAAGCTTTTACAGTACCCTGATCTAGAGTTAAGCGAAGCTATACATATCTGCCGCTCAATGGAAGCTAGTGTAGTGACTCAAAAGGAAATTTCTAAAGACATAGTGACAAATGTGAGTGCGGTTCAAAGACGTTACAGTGGCCGTAGTGGTATTTCTAATAGTTCAGTGAATTCTGCTGGATATCAGCCTCGTGAGCAGCTATACAGACGTGGTGCCAATCAAAGTCAACATTATGGAGCTGGTAGTAGCTTGGGTACTCAAAATAGAGGTAACATGTTATGTAAATCGTGTGGTCAACAGCACGAACGAGGTAAGTGCCCTGCCATAAATAGATACTGTAGTTCTTGCGGCCAAAAAGGGCATTATCGCAGGTGTTGTTTACGAAATAGAAATGACATTCATGAAATTGTTGAAGACTCCGACGACAGTGCTGACTATAGTGACACTGACAATAATGACAGCCTCAGCAATCAGAGAAATGATTGTATTGTTTGGACTATAAGTAGCTCAGACGTTAATGCAGTTGAGTGGTTTGAAGAAATTTATATATCCGGTGTCAAAACAAAATTAAAAATCGATAGTGGTAGTATGGCAAATACACTTAACGTTTCAGATTTTTATGCTTTAAACATTTCTCGCGAAAAACTTGCGAAACCGTCCATACTATCATCGTATTCCGGTCATAAAATCGGTTTACTAGGACAGATTTATTTAAACTGTAAATTTGGTGAAAAAACCGGACATATCTTGTTTCACGTTTTGGACTCCAATTTACCTTGCTCTATTTTAGGACTTTCAGCTTGTCAATTTTTGGTATACTTCCAAAAAACATTCTAAAAGTATTTCTACTTTATATGATGAATGTGACATTAAAATTCTTTTTATTCAGGACTTTACTTTAATCAATACGATACTGTTTTTACTGGTATAGGAAAAGTTAACAAAAATATTCTTTAATACTGGCAGAAAATGCTATTCCACATATAAGCGCACCTCGTAAAAACACCACTCGCTTTAAAAAATAGGGTCAAAGAAAAACTTGATGAAATGGTGGCACAAAATCTTATTATTCCTGTAACTGAGCCCACTGATTGGGTTCACCCTATTGTGATAGTGCCTAAACCTAATGGTGACATCAGAATATGTATGGATCCCAGAAATTTAAATAAATATATTAAAAGACAAATTTTTGAAATTCCGACCCAGGAAGTTTTATTCTCACAATTACAGGGTGCTAAATATTTTACCAAGTTGGATGCATCATCCGCTTTTCTCCAACTTCCATTAACATACGAAAGTTCTTTATTATGCACAATAACAACTTGTTTTGGAAGATATCGTTACCTAAGGCTTCCATATGGCGTATCGTCAGCTCCAGAGCTATTTCAAAGGTTTATGTATGAGGTGTTAGAAGGTGTTCCAGGACAAGTAGCTTATTTTGATGATATTTTTAGTGTATGGCAGAACTGTTAAAGAACATAATCATAATCTAGAAGTTGTTTTACAAAAATTAAAGATAGTGGACTTAGGCTTAATAAAACAAAATCTGTTTTTTGTGTAAATAAAATTAAGTTTCTGGGTCATATTATCAGTGAACATGGTGTTTCGCCCGATGATAGTAAAACAAACGCAATACGCGAAATGCATCCACCTAAGACAAAAAAGATTTACAACGTTTTTTAGGCATGATCGTTTATCTTTCCAAATTTATCCCTAATTTGTCTAGTGAAACAAATGTACTTAGAAAACTCTTAAGCTCAAAAACAATGTGGCAGTGGACATCTATAGAAAACAAAAGCTTTAACCGGTTAAAGGACTTGGTTGCTTCTGCAACAACTTTGTCATATTATAATCCAACCGAAGAAATAACGTTGTCCGTAGATGCGGGTCCGTATGGGCTTGGTGCTTTTATTAGTCAAAATAATAAACCGATTGAGTATGCAAGTGTATCCTTAACACCTACACAGCAGCGGTATAACCATATTGAGAAAGAGTTATTAGCGGTAGTGTTCGGGTGCGAGCGATTTCATTACTACCTTTATGGACAGACATTTAAAATTGAGAGCGATCATAAACCACTTTTAGGACTGTTGAAAAAACCCCTGGATGAAATGTCGCCTCGTATTCAGCGACTAGTTATGAAACTCTTGAAATATCATTTTACTCTTACATATGTCCCTGGAAAAAATCTCCAAGTACCAGATACACTTAGCCGAGATCCAGCAAAAGAAGAAATTAACACAGACTACTTGGATACAAACCTAAAAATTTATTCTATTATAGCAACAAGACCAGAAAATGAAAAAAGGTTAATAGAAGCCATAAATTGTGATAATGTGCTACAAAAAGTAAAATTTTATGTTTTGAATGGGTGGCCAAACCACAAAAGCAGCGTTGCAGAAGAAGTAAAAAAATTTTGGGACATTAAAAACAATATCTTTCTTCACAAAGATGTACTTTTTTATAACAAGAGGCTAATCATTCCAAATAGCTTAAAAGAGGAATTTTTAAGCCTGTTACATAATAAGTCGCATCAAGGTGTAGTGGCTTGTAAAAACTTGCCGAAGACGCAATATATTACCCTGGCTGGTCAGCTGATATTCAAAGATTAGTTTTGTCGTGTCCTGTATGTCAATTATATGCTAAAACAAATCAAAAAGAACCCTTAATACCACATGATTTGCCAGACTTGCCATGGCAAAAAATTGGTATCGATTTTAAGTCTTTTGGAACACAGGACTTCTTGGTCATAGTAGATTATTTTAGCAAATTTATTGTTGTTAATAAGCTATCAAACAAAACAGCAGAAACTGTAATATCCGCTCTGAAGAACGTATTTACAATAAATGGAATACCTCAAGAGATATGTTCAGACTGCGGACCTCCTTTTAGTTCCTTACAATTTGAGAATTTTGCTAAAATGTATGACATTAAACTAACAACGTCTAGTCCGCATTATCCCAAGTCGAATGGTATGGTCGAAAGGGCGATTCAAAATGTAAAAAGTTTACTCACAAAGTGTCAACGAGATGGAAATGATCCCTTTTAGCTATATTAGATTATAATACAACTCCAAAACAAAACTTACCAGCACCTTCAGACCTCCTTATGGGTAGAAAGCTAAGATCAACCTTACCAGTGAGTCAAAAAGTTCTTGAACCTAAGTTTTCTTTGCAAGGGATAAAAGAGAAACTTAATTGTCAACAGGAAAAGCAGAAGGAATATTACAATATGCGTTCTAAAATGCTTCCTGAATTACAGCCAAATCAACCTGTTCTCATTCAAACAAAATGTCGAGAATGGAAACCAGGGGTAATATTAGATAAATTAGAAAATAGAGATTATATTGTAACAGCAGACGAAGCCCAGTATAGAAGAAATAGGCATTATCTGCGGCCTATTCGCCAGTCAGTACCTTTACATCAACGTCACAGTGTTGCTGAAGATGAACCCAGAATAAAAGCCAATTGTGACCCAAAACATAATATTGACATTCAACCTAAGAACTCTAATAGTGACACTTATCGCACACGCAGTGGTAGACTTATAAAAGCCCCAGATAGGTTAAAACTGTAATACCATAAAATGTTAGTAATTAATTTCTTTTTATTTTCTTTGTTATAAGGGGCGTGTCATGTATGTACATTTTAAATACTTTAGAGCTCTTATATTTGGCAACATCGCCAACCTCCTCAGTTCTTAATCATGATCGATCGTGATTATCGTTCAGTATCGATCTCTGTCAAATGTACACTAATTTGAAGTAATTAAATAAAGTCATAATTATAATAAACTTGCTAGTGTGTTTTTATTAATAAAATATAAAACATTATAAAATATAGTGTATTGTGTGTTCCAATGTTATATTTTTTTAAACCATTTTAAACAGTATGTTTGTGATAAAAATATCGAGTTTAAAGAAGCATGGGATGTTAGGTCACCGGTTTTAAAATTATCTTGTGCATAAAAGGAAAATTTTAAAAAAGATTGTTATTTCAAATAGAGATTATTTTAGCTAAAAAGATTGTAGGGTAAACCTAAGGTATAAAAACTGATAAATACAAGTTACAAAATGATAAGTTTTGGTAAATTCAAATAAAAATTTACAGCTAATGCCACATTTATTAGGTGACTTTTTGTGACTTGTTAAAAAGGTAAACAAGAGCAATAGTAGCTATATAAATTAATATTTATTAATAACTAAAAGTAAAAGATTATAGAATTGTAGATATTGTTTGAAAGAAACTGAACTATAAAAAGTAGTTTAATATTAAATTTATAGATGAACAGTGCTGCACAAAACATAAATAAGGTACCTGTACCAATTAAGGCCACCTTAAGAAGTTTTATTTTATTTTTTGAAAACCGGGCTACAAGAGAAGAAGTCCAAAAATGGTCAGCTTTTGGCTGAAGGTACACTCTATGAGATCACAAAATACCTTTTTAATTTTTCTTACATGTGTGTATTTCAGCTGAAAGTAAAAGTGGCTGTTAGTGGCCTTATTTGGATCACTCTGTTCATAATAAGGCCACTTCTTTAAAAAAATCTAAAAAAGTAAAAACCTCTGGAAAAAAACACTTTAATTTTTTATAACAAAATTTAAAAAAATGTTAACCATTCATTTTAAAAACTCTTAAAAAACACAGAAACAAAATTTGTTTTACTAATTTGAACGTCATGGATAGATAAACTGCTGCTTATTATATTTAGTTAGTCCAAAGGATTTCTCATGCATAAAAGTAAACCTAAAGACATCTGTGCAAATCCAAAATAAAAATCATTGAGATATCCCACCAGCACAGAGATTTCCTTATAAGGGCAGTGTATAGTGGCGACTATGTCGTCAGACAGGTGGCTTTATAAGAGACATAGTGTGTATATATATATATATATATATATATATATATATATAGACGTTTGACTAAGCGAATATTTTACTTAATACCTTTTTAAACTAACCAATAATTTAAATGCAAAATAAGTCAACCGACTTCATCTTAACTTAAAAAATGCTCACCTTAAATTTTAAGCAAGAAATTTAACCTGAGTATATTGCCACCTGTCGGAAAACATTGGAACTCCTAAATATATTATTATCTTTTTTAGCAATTTTTTTCAACTAGTTAATAATAATTTCACTGAGAAGTTGTAATTTAAGCACATAGATTGTAGTGACCTTATTAAACGCGTGGCCTTAATTGGGACAGGTACCTTATTAAAAATATTTGTACAAGGAGTACCTATTATAAGGCAGGTTTTTTTAAAGTCGTAGTTTTTATTTGAATAAAGAAAGGTGATAGAGTGATGAAAATGATAGAGGTAATAGAGTGAGCCAAAAAATGTTAGTACTTCATATATAAAAAAGTTCTATTGTGCTTCGTTAGGGAGATATTGACCTTCAAAGTTAAAAAACCTTATTTTAATTATAACTTTTGAACTGTTGCCACACTACCAATGATATTTGGGCTACTAGATGACCTCATAGTAATGCTTTTTTAATAGGTAAACACCTGTTCCGTAAGTTGGAATTATACGGGGTGCGACGTTTTTTTCATTTAATGTAGGCATTTTTTATACTAGTGACAAATCCGACATTTTGCCTTAACCGCTTAATTCCTTTATCATTTTCGTACAAAAAAGGTATTCTTTATTTAAATCTATAACTTGAACCGTTTTTCATAAAATCGCATTTTAAGACCAGCATTTTGTAAGTAATAAAAAAATCAATTTTTTCAGAAAATTTTTAAAATATGGTAAAATTCTTAAAAACAGTTTTAAACTGTATTATAATGTTTAAGTGGCTTACAATCACAGTTTTTAATAATTTTAACACATGTTAATAATTTTTTCATAAAAATAAAATCTTTTATTACATACAAAATGCTGGTATGTCTGAGTTTAAAATGCGATTTTATGAAAAACGGTCCAAGATATCGATTCAATTAAAGGAATTAAACGGTCAAAACATAGTGTCGAATTTGTAAAATGTATACATTAAATTAAAAAAAAAAAATCGTCGCACCCTGTATAATTCCGAGTTACTGAACAGCTGTTTACCTATGGAAAGAGGCATTATTATGAGGTTATTTAGTAGCCCAAATATCATTGTTACTGTGGCAACAGTTCAAAAGTTATAATTGAAATAAGTTTTTTTATACCAACTTTGAAGGTCAATATCTCGCGAAGGAAGCACGATAGAACTTTTTTATATGAAGTACTAACATTATTTGGCTCACTCTATCACCTCTATCTTTTTGGTCTCACCTTTCCGGAAACCCAGTATATAATAAAGAAACTAGTTTTTGTGGTTTTGTCAGTCTTCTTGTTGTGTTTCTGGGAGAATAGTTCGTTCTACTAATAACGGTTTCGCATTTATTTGGTTGTTTAGACATAGCTTTATCGTGGTCAATTGCAGAAAATTTAGCGCTGGTCATCAAAGATTATTCGTATTACTTTTTTAGCATGATATAATAAAGAACTGACGATTAAAAACAAATTGATTAGAAATTTTAACCCAAATTCTAACAATTGTCACAATGTTTTTTCTTAAAATTTGTGTGTAGTATAGCTGGTTGTCTATTAATTTATGTTGCTAAGGCCTAAAAACAAGGCAAAAACAGAAGATCTAAAACTAATGAATATACTGCTTGATAGATGGAGTCACTCGCCGATACAGCAATTACAGGTAAGTTGCTGATCATCGCGGCAAGAATGAGCCGTTAGTACAATTGTTCTAACATCTAGAAGGCGATGGTTACTACTTACATACACTTTAACTTAACATGATATTGTATGCATATAAAAGTGAAATCCATTATTTATTAAAAACAAAGTAATTATTTACAAACCGGACGCATCGCCGATTTTAATAAAATTTGGTATATGGGTTTTTTTGGGGCGCTGATCACAAATCTAAAATTTTTAGATGGATTCGTTTCGTTTTTGAGATATTCATCATCAGACTTGATAACAACTAACCTGAATTCACTATTTCCCCCTTCTTTTTGCACTCAATTCATGAGTTTTCTGCTGAATCGGTACATAATATTTTATTTTATACCTCCAAAAACCCCATTTTTCTATTTATTTTATCCATTTTTTCCATAAAATTGTAAAGGTTTACTTTCATTCGCAGTAGCCTTGGCGGTGCAAAGACTACTGCGATCGAAATGATAAAAGTAAAGCTTTGCAATTTTATGGAAAAAAGTGTAAAATAAATAGAAAAATGGGATTTCTAAAGGAGAAAATTAAATATTGAGTACCAATTAAGCTTTCAATCAAGGATTGAGTGCAAAAAGAAGGGGAAATATTCTCGAAAAAGAAACGAGTCCGACTAAAAAATTCTCAGATTCGTGATCAGCGCCCAAAAACCCCTGTACACCAAATTTCATCGGCGATGCGTTCGGTTTGTAAATAACTACAAAAAAAACATTTATTTTAGTTTACACTTAATTTTTTCAGTAATGCATTTTTAAAAATATATTTTTTCATTTTTTTTTGTTTTTTAAAATAATAGTTTCACTGAATTTTAAGTACCCCTATATCATATGAGAATTTTTAATATACCTTTAAGTATTTTAGATAAAGCCAACATTTTTATGAAGAATAACTTTTTGAAATATCATTTTTGTTACAGGTATAGGTAAATCCATCCGTGGACACACTGTATAGCAAATCTCTTTTTTATTATTTTTTTGTAAAATTGTAACGAAAATATTATACTTTTATAAATGTTTTAATATCTATTGTTATGTAACACAGCCAAAAAAAGCATTCCAAAAGTGGTAATCCTATATCAAAACCTATTTTTTATATTCTAGCACATAATTTTTAAATGTTCTTAATAAAGCAGATGCAGTTGTTTTTTAAAATTCTCCTTAAATTAATTAATTAATTAAACATTAACAGATGTATTGCCACATTAGCCCCAATACTGTAAAAAGTAAAAAACATTAATTGCATCTAAGTTCTCTTCAATTTGATGAACGTCAAATACATGACATAAGTAGATGAAAAATTACATGAGGGGCCTAGTACAAAAGTGTACAATCTCCACTTATCCTATTTAATACAAAAATGAGGTTAATGTCCTAATAGTTGCATTTTTCAGTGCTTAATTTAAATGGGTCATTCAAACTTAAGGAATAATACATTGTTTTTAATTTATACATTTTATTTTTATTTTTTTTTATGTGGTAATATTGGAGATGGTATACTTTAGAACTAGAACTCTTAGGCCTCGGCCACGATAACGTAAGCGTTGAGCGGCAAGTATCAGATCTCTTTATGTTGCCGGTATTGATTGATTACAATATTTTGTGGTAAACAGCGTTTTAAACCAGTTTTTACAGGGTGTCTCACGGTCCATGGTACCTTAGACGTTTAAGGAAAGTGAAACTTTGGATTTTTTCAAAAATTTGGCAACATAGGTAATGGCTTGTGTTTTAACGATCTAAAATATTTTTAACGATGCAGCGTTGCCGCCCAGAACACCCTGTATATTTTGGAATTTTTAGATCCGCCACTACTTTCTGAATATGTTTGCCTAATATTATCCTATACCTATCTCTAACGGTTTTCGAGTAAATAATTATTTTCCATATTTCTTGTTCAAATTTGTCCCTAATAAAAAGCTTTTTTACTCTATCTGCATTCGTAGACACTTGAAATTTTGAGTGTAGCATCTCAACGTCCTTTACATTGATTTTGCATAAAGAAATTTGTTTCGAATCATACAGGGTCGCTTAAAATTGGTGATTTTTACCTCTAGATATAAAAGTGGTAAAAGTTTTTTTTTAATAAAACACCCTGTATATTATCAAAGCTTTTCGAAATGATATATCATGTTTCCATACCTAAATGCTATGGTTCCTTTAAAACTTAAAATTTAGCATAATAAGTATTTATCAAATATAGCCATGAAACGTCATGACACACCAACTGTCAAATAATCATAATGTTATTTTTAGCCATGAAAATTTTTGATAAATACTTATTATGCTACATTTGGATTTTTAAAAAACTTGCTTTTATCTCTGGAACCATGGCATTTAGGTAGTGGAACATGATATATTATTTGAAAAGGTTTTTATGGTCCTTTTGGATTATTTGATAATATACGGGGTGTTCCATTAAAAAAAAATACTTTTTACCATTTTTTACATCTAGAGGTAAAATCAGAAATTTTAAGCGACCCTGTATAGTTCAAAACAATTTTTTTTATACAAAATCAATGTAAAGGACATGGAAATGCTACACCCAAAATTTCAAGTGTCTACGATTGCGGATAGGGTAATAAAAGCGCCTTATTTAGAGACATGTTTTAAACAAAAAATATGGAAAATAATTATTTTTCGAAAACCGTTTAAAATAGGTATATGATAATATTAGGCAAACATATTCGGAAAGAAGTGGCGAATCCAAAAATACCGAAATATACAGGTTATTTCATTTGAAATTTTAACGTTAATGCCACTTTTTGGTATAAGCGGCAACGCTGCACCGTTAAAGAATATGTTAGATCAAGGTTAGTTTATATTTATAAGGTTGCGACATATCCTCAACTTTTAGGCAGTTCGAGGTCGGGGACGTAAGGAAGGGCACTCCACGGAGAAAAGTTGGCAAGACTGGGTAAAATCAAAGCTGATGATCAATCCAGTGGCGTCTAGAATTTGCGCATTTCATTTTGTATTGTTTTGGAGTTGATATTTGTTGAAAGATGTAACTCCAAATGTTTCTTATTTAAAGTAAAATAATTTACAACCTAATAATAATTAAAAACTGTTGTGTAAACGGTTGTTCTACTAATACAATGAACTGTATATCTCCGGCACTGAACAACATGGCCGAAAAATGGGAGATGTGACGTCATAACACGTCAAAGCAATATGGCCGAATGTCGTGACCTTATATAGACCGACTTTGATTTTAGATCGTTAGATCACAAGCCATTACCTATGTTGCCAAATTTTCAAAAAATCCATTGTTCCGTTTTATGTAAACGTCTGAAGTACCATCGACCGTGAGACACCCTGTATACATTAGAACCGCTTCGCGAATAATATTTGTTCGTTTTGAGCGGCCAGCGGCAGGGCTTTTTTGCTCAGGATTATTGCAGCCTGCTGATTTAAAAAAAAGTTATTTTATTCTGGCATAATGCTCTCTCACATTTTCCGCTCTATTCTAGCCGCTTACGCTTAGTATCGCCAGGGCCTTACATGTATCCTCTTTAATGAAAATGATTATTATATTAAAATATTTTAGATACCATTTTCTAAGTTTTTCTATGCATCAAAAGGAAGAATTCAAGATAGACAGGAACAAATACCTTTAGATAAAGTATCATCTTTTGGAATCACTGCTGCAGACAGATATGGAGGAGACTTTTCTTTGGAAATAGATTACATTGGTCTAGAATATGATCCGAGACACAAAGAAGAGTTTGCTTATGAAATGTATGAAGTAGATAAGGGAATTGTAGGTGTATAAAGTAATATAAAGTTTACATTATATTAATATATTTTTTATTCTCCATCTTTTATTATTGTAGTACTCAAATCATTAAAATAAAAGAAATTTTAAGCTGCCGAGTACTTGGCCACTAAATTTAAAATTTAAAAAAAATCAAATTAAATTTGGAATTTTTTACTGTGCTACAGTGTATAGTTACAAAGTGTTTAAACTATACACTGTTTTAGTTTAAGAAAAACAGTCTGGTTCTTTTTTAAAAGTCCTTAAATGTTTATATATTGTATGTATATTTATTTAGTAAAGAAAAAACATTTTTTGAAAAAGACTTATAACTTACGGGATGATAAAAACAAAAAAAATGAAAAAAAAAGGTAATATTTGGTAAATATGTACACAAAAACTTAAGATATAATACATTAAATACAATTAGTGATCCTAGTAAATGGTAAATAGTTAAAGAACAAATTCTAAATATAAATCAAAAGTGTTGGTTTTTAAAAACAAATCAGAAAGTCACATATGCCATGCTAGCATATTACCACTAATGTATTCTAGTTAAATCTTCGACAGTTTTAATTAAGTGTTCAACAGTCACCTAAAAAAATATAAAGATAAGTTTCAATTAGTTGCTCTAAATATTATGTGCGATTATCATAACTTTTATGATAGAAGATTTTATGCCGCCGCCAGACATTCGGCCTTATTCACGAGGTGCCTTGGTTATTGATAAATTTTCAATGTTGGTTCCAGTGTTGCCAGAGACTGGGATTTTTCCTTTCTTTTTTTTTTTGGTATTTTTGACAACAAAAAAGGAAAAAGGGATTTTTAAAGTATACACGAAACGTTTTAATGATTTAGAAGCTAATCTAGTCTGAACGCCATATAACGTCCTAACGTTGAATATGTACATATTTTGCATTATTTATGCTCTTTCCAAAAAATGGTGTATAAACACCTTAAAACACCTTTACTTTGCTCCTTATGCCTAGACTTCATGTATGTTTGATTTTTACATGAGATTTTTTTTTACTTGTTAATTTTTTCGTAGAAAATTAATTTTCCTAAACACAATGCGGCCCAGTAATGTGAAAAAAGGAGTTATTTAGAGACACAAGGAGGATTTTCATCCTAACCCACCTGGCAACACTGGTTGGTTTTTGAATTAAGTCAAAATTGAATTTCTGGCATATTCTGGAGTCCCCATTGATATTGGTAATTATTTGGGTTTGTGTGAAAAAACAGCGGCTACACTGTCCTAATGCAGGGTTTTTAGTATTTTAAGGATTTCCGTTGGTCATTTACAAGAAAATATAGGTTAGGATTTTATATTTTTATAGTTTTTGTGGTCTTTGATTCCTTGAGTTCAGCGGCGTATATAAGGAGGGGTTTAGGGATTTAAACTCCCTCCCCTTTAGCACGACTGAAAAGAACAATTTGTATGGAAAAATGTTTTGTTTGTTATGTTTTTAATGCGTATGGTTATGCGCCCCCCGCTACACTGAATGAAATGAGAACATATTCGATTATAAGAATGGTAGAAAAAGATTGTTAGGACCTATTTTTTGGTCCTGAAACATTTTTGACGCAAGAAACAAATCGTAGTGAGGAAAAAAACGCGGTTTTTTTTTGTGTTCAAAAGTTTTTTCATAGCAAATTTTCTTGGCAGCCATATCCCCCCCAACCCCAGGAAAACCTAATATTCGTCCGTGGTTGGGTTTTTGTGGAAAATTCTGTTTCTAATTAGTGACCATCAGTGTTAAATTCAGCGTGTAGACCGGGCCGGACTAGCTATGTCGGCGCTCCTAGTCAAGCAATTAATTGTCAGGGCCCCTATTTGATAAAATTTAAAAGCGATGCGTTTTTTTTTATCTGGACTAAAAACCAAATTAAAAAAAACACGATTTGAACAGAAAATGTAAATTTTTATACATAGAGTCTTGATCTATCCCTAAAAATAAAAATATTTTTTATAGGAGTGTCTCATTATAATTTTGTCCCTCAAGATGATACCCCTAATTGGCCCATATTCTATATACGATTTTTTAATGCAGAAACCATTAAACAATTACTTGTAAATTTTTAATATTATTTTAATCTTTAGATAGTTAACTTAGTTTATCCTAAAAACATTTTTTTTGTTGGGTGAAGGATGTTTTTATTTTATATCTCAATTACAAAGCCCTAAAATTTTAAACTACTTTTGTTTGTTCTTCCTCTTCTAACGCCTGGCTATCTTTTCACAAAGTCGATAATCAATCTTGTAAATAGAATAAGGCCGATTACGATTGATTATTGATTTTGTAAAAAGATGACCAAAGTTTTTAATTTTTCCTTGTTGAATTCAACGCCGATGATTATTTTACTAACTAGAATAGGAATTTCACAAAAACCCAAGGAATCAAAGACCACAAAAACTATAAAAATACAAAATCTTAACCTCTATTTTCTTGTGAATGACAAACAGAAATCCTTAAAAAACTAAAAACCTTCTATTAGGACAGTGTTGCAGTTTTTGTTTCACACTGATATCTAAAAGATATCCAATTAACAATTATCAATATCAACGCGGACTCCAAAATACGCAAGAAATCCAATGATGACTCAATTCAAGAACCAACATTGAAAATTGATCAATAAACAAGGCACCTCGTGAATAAGGCAGATTCCGCCAGACATTGGGCCAACTACAATAAACTTTGGTAAACACCATTGTGTGGACGCGTAGTTCGTCTACATTCGTATTGATTGGCCCAACTTTTCTCGAGTCTCTTTGATTACAAATAGTTTGCCAAATGTTTAGACAAATAGATCGGCTACAAGTTCACCCAATGTGTGGCGGCAGCATTAAAATTTATACTTACTCCTAATGTATCTGCAACCTCTTTCATTTTATCCGGAGAAAGATCCAAAAAGCTTTCAATTAAGTCGCCATCTATAAATCCTTCACTAGTTTCAGTCTTGATATCAGTATGGAACGCTCTCCAGAACGAATGCTCTATTCTTCCTACCGACTTTATTGTCGACGCTAATTTGTTTTGTAAATCTCTCAGAGATTCATAAAATTCTTGTGAAATTTGTGTCACTAAACCTATAAAAAAATTATACATAATTTTTCTGTAAAACTTTAAAACAAAAATGAAATATAAAAAAATTATCTTCATAATTAAATTTTTTTAGTCTAAGGTGCCACTGTAACATTATAGTTTATTTTGGAAAAAAGATTATTTTTAGCCCATTTCAGATAATGGATTTTGGACCTTATTAATTACTTACTTAATTGAATAGTGAAATATTGTTTAAATAGACTATATTTATTTTTAAAAGTTTTTTCAATATTAAACAGACTACATGAAATGTTTAATTATATTTGTCAATTAGATTCTAGGTTTATAAAATATGCTTTATCGTCAATTTTCGTAGAAGTTGCTTAATTTGACCTTTTTCTAAAACTTAACGAGTCGGGTGCATTAAGGGGTTATATCCACTTGCGATTTTAAATAAAAGGGCTTTTCAAAAACAAAAAAACCTGAAAAATGTGTTTTTTCAGTCTCCTTGGTGGATATAACCCCTTAAAAATTATTAAATAAAAAAAATTACCCAGGCCTATTTTAAAATTTATTTTAACTTGCTTGGAATAATAAATTTGTCAGATTAGAAACATTGTTAAAACACTTAATTTAAAACCAGTAATATGTGTAAAAACAAGAAGGTCTAAAGCAACAAAAAAACAAGACGGACGTGTTACCCGAATGTTTACACTCATCAATTTTAGTTTAATCTTTATCTGAGAGTTTTTAACACACTAAAAGTTAATTTGAATGTATAAAGCTGGCACGATGTGTAGATAGATAGATATTTCGATGCAGAACCTACCTATAGCCCCACCAACAGTTCCAAATAAAACGCATCCCCTTGTCGGCGTCGATGTTTCCCCAATATTTTGCATTACCAGAGATCCATGTCTGAAAACGTTTATCATATCACCAATATGGAAATGTCCCACCTGATGCATTTGTGACCGTTCTTCATCTGTAGTTGCGGCACTATCTTTTTGACACACAAACATGTTAAAGCAATTTTCTGCTCCCAAAAATATTTCATCGTCGAGAAATTCAACGGCCGTCATCCAATTTGGATTGTAATCTCTCGCTAAAAATATTTGTCTTTAATTTTTTTATACAAACTGTTTGGGTATCTTAGGGGAAAGAGGGTAAAAAAAATGGCGTTAATGAGGCAATCTATATGCAGTGTGTCCCAGGACAGGTGTTACAAGAGGACAAATGGACCAAAAATTTTTGAAATTTATATCAGCCCTTTGGAAAAGCTTGTTACATGGTCTAAAACAAGGAAACACAAAATTGTACCCTAGTTGGTATTATAGAGGGAGTTATAGGTAAAAATATGAAAAATGTTCAAAAATAAAGAACTTTTTTTTTAATATAACAAAATCGGATGAGTAAATGTTGTAGATAATTAAATTTTATTTAAAAATTTGAAGTTAGAACATTAAAGAAAAAAGTTTTTGTAATTTTTTACATTACTCATAAACACTTAATTACTGGACAAAAAGGAGCACTAATGAATAAAATGTTTTAAATATTTTTGTATAATTCGCTCTGTTTGTCAAGTATTTAAGTGTTAGTGCATAATATGTAACAAAAATTGACAAAAACCTTTGTTTTCTTTAACGCTTTAAGACCATAAAAGAAGCATTGCGAGAAATGTTTCGTTTAAAAATTAGGTTTTATAATTTTTATTAGCAATCATGTAACAAGAACAATAAATACTTATCTAAACTGGTCCAGTCTAACAAGTTTCAGTAAAACAAGAAGCGTTTTTGAAATTTTTGAAAAGTTAAACACCCTGTATCTTAAGAAGCGGACCCATGTTTATATAAAGTTTTCTTTATATTATCTGATGTAGAATCTGCCCCAAAGATTCTTAACAATATTTTATAACACCCTGTAAAGTAAGTCCCTCCTAATTGATTTAAGTATGCTTTGAATCAGATGACTCTATTTAACTCATTAAATTAGTATGAATGTGAATGCGAATGAAGAAACATACCTATTTCTTCAAAACTTCCTTCCATTGTTTTGTATTGCAATAGAGTCATACTACGCATTAAATCACCCACCAAAATAAAGTCGCCCTTAGTTTTTAGATACAGTGACACGATATTATTAAAATGTGAACATTCCAATCTTAATTCTTTTTCTGCAGTCCATTCAAACAGTCTGACTGTACTATTAATACTGGCCAATAATTTTCCATTAAACTCGGCAAGCGAATAACAAGCCCCTTTAATTTCTTTTTCAGACACTTGGATAAGTTTGTTGTCATTCCAATGGAAAACAAGAATTCTGCCTTGTTTGGGCTCAGATTCTTCTGGGTTTACAGTGGCAGTTCCTTAAAAAAAAGTTAAGATCAGTTAATAGGAAGTTTAATTTATAAAAAAACTTCCAGTTATACAAGTTTTTTTGAAATACAATATTTGCATTAAGTCCTTAATAAAATTATTAAGAAAACCCAAACGCTTACCAACAACAAAATATGTATTTGGGTCATTGCTTAAATGACATGAAATTAAAGACATGGCATATTCTTGTTGCATAAATTGATGAGCTGCCAATACCTCGAATGTGTTTTGGTCAATAATTAGTAAATTGTGTATTTCAACTTCCTGTCCATATTCAGGAGCACCTCCACCTAAAATATGTAAAATAAATTATTATATACAAAAAAAACAGTCCTTACTCCAATTTTAGTTGCCAAGTTATTAAAAAAAAAAGATACACAATAAAAATAAGTTTTTATTATGATTTCATACCTGTACTAGCTACAATAGTGCTACTTCCACCAGATTTACTCATAGCTAAACTAGCAACGCTACTGGACACTGTAACAGCTTGTGTCATGGTAGAGGCACTCTGTCTAACTGGGTTAAGGCCTGTTGAATCTTGTATGTCGATTCTGCAAGTTGTCACACCAAATACCTAAAAAAAAAAAATCACACGTCATGGTTTTAAATAGCATATGATCATAACAGAATATTTAGGTCAAATCAAAACTTATTTAAGCATAGTAATTTCTTTACACATAATCAGTTACCTTGGGTTAAATAAAATAAAAATCAGAAATAGATATATGCAACACAACAAGTTATTTATAAAAATGTTTTATTAACATTAACGTTATAACATACACAAATGTAATAAATATCTAAATATATTCTAGTAGGTAAAAACGACAAAACCTGAATTGAGTATTTTAATTATTGTGTTCACAAGATTCTTAAAATCACAAAGACAAAGGAGGTTATATTTCAAATAATTTTTTGTGTACTTTTATTAACAATTCCGCAAAAACTAAAACTAATTTTGCAATTAATAAACACTAGCTAATTATGAACGCACTATAATGCTTCTAAAAATCTTTAAAATCTCCTATTCATTAACAGTCCCTAATTTTCCCTAAGACATAAGGATATGTTAGCTACCAGCTCTTGCAGATTGTGCCAAGTAAAAAAAATAAAATTAGGTAAATTTGCTCATATTGTTTTTGTGATTTTTGGCTACCAAAAACAGTTTTCGACTTATGTATAGAACCAGCAGACAGAACTAGCCCACCAATTTTTGTGCTAGAATTCGGATGTAATTCAATACAGACCTTAAAAGATACTTTTAGTTTATATGCTAGAATGGGAAATTATGAATATATTCTGTTTAAAAATGTTTTTTTTTTAATTTAATATTCGTTATAAGCATTTTTTGTAATAGGGATACAAAAACTATAACTTGCTTACCTGACTGCTCTCTTGATAAGCAATTCTTCTTGGAGATTCTTGAAGTGGAATTGTTCTAATGTGAAGTTTCTGAATTTCATCTATGGTTCCTATTGTAACTGATGTCGCAGTTGCCAAAGCCAGACTGCAAATAAAACAAAAATTTAGTTCAATAAAGATAAAGTGCCTAAAAAAGTTTTTAGTTTGTTTATGAATAATTTTGTTGGTGATATAAATTGTCCTACTATTCCTTCTTATTTTTTTTTCTATTTTATTTACTAAAATAAGCAATAAATATACCTATCAGGATAAGCCTCGGCATTTAAGGAACACATCTGATTCACCTCTCTCAAATTGACATTGGAAAATACCAATTTATGATTGGACGAGTAAATTACAGTTGGACGATCAGAACACGCAAAAACGTTCGTTGAATTAAGTGATCTGAAGGTTCTCAAGATAGTTGGCTGGGTGCCCAATGTTACTTTCTTTTTATCTCTTAATGTTCCGGCGTCTTTCTGCAGAGAAAAGTAATACATAGACCCATCTCCAAGGGCACAAAGAAGATAATCATGTCCTTCAAAGGTAGCCATAAGAATTGAACGAGGCATTATATCTGAAAGAGTAAATAATTTTATAAAAAAACTTATAAGTGTGATAAAACAAATTTTCCCCTTAAACTTTTTAAAGCATTATCAGTATTTTATGATACAAGCTATTTATACTGATAAAAAAATATACATATTCTAACATTGGATGCCTACCTCCTCCTAGTAATTCTTTGTGAGCTTCTGTAAGGTTGGGTAAGCGTAAAATTCGAGCCGAAATATCCGTCCATAAACCTACTGCAACAATATCTGAAGAAGTGGAATTTTCTCCCAATGGACTGATGTCGAGACAAGATACTTCCACATCCAGTGTTGTTTCTCTAAAATATTTTTTATGAAAATATGACTAAAGACTTAATATGAAACATATATATTATGTGGAAACCTGATCCTCATCTCAGCTATTAATATAAATATTTCAAATTGTTTCTTACCCTTTAAGAATTAACTCATTGGGATGAATTTCCAAATAATATAGCTGATTACCAGTTGATACCACTAATTGTGTGGTATTGCAAGCAACAACAATTATATGTTTTTCAGTAGGAGGCTTCCATTCAGACACTAAAGTCTTATCTTGTACAGATACTAAACGTGCAGAAACTGGCGTGACCTTAAAAACAGTTATTTTACAAAAAAGTTTAAAAACAGGATAAAAAGAACATTTATAGAATAAGTTACGTGAGTAGAAAAATTATTTTTATTAAAATAAAATAAATATATTTTACAATGAAAAACAAAGGTATAATTAAAAGTTACAACTAACTGCAAATGACAACAAATAATGACTGAATGCTTTTCCTAAAAGCAAACTCTAATATTTATTAAACTATGCCAAAAGATAAACAATATATCTTGCTAAGATGACATCGGATCTGCATGGTCAGCATATTCTAGGGTTGAGCAGTGATTTAACTGAAGAGTGGAAATGCTAATTAATCTAAGCGCCAAAATATTAATTTTTGTTTTTTGTCCAACATTTTTATTGTAATTTGGCAACATTCTTTTAGACATTAAAAATCTAATATAGAACTAACTAAATTTAATAAGTCCATTGGCGCCTCAAACGGCACCTAAACAAATGTTTTTACTAAAAAGAAGATACGCCACTATTACTTGTACTGTCATACTGATTTTTAAAAGAATTTAGTATCCCCACACTAAGGCCTCTGACACGATACTAAGCAACAGCTTCAGCGGCCAGCGTTGAGCGGAAAATGTAAGATCTGTGATCTTTATGCGAGAATAAAAGAACTTTTTTAATCAGACCATCGATGCTGACGCTGGTTATCGTGCCCGAGGCTTTAGACATTCATTTGGCAGAGCATTCCAGTTACAAATTACTCTATAAGTATAGAAAGGGCTGTGAAATTTTTACATTTTTTTTTTATTAAGCAACATAAAATACAGAACCTAAGTCTCTTATTTATTTGTTTGTATCTTGTTTAATTTAGGAGTAAAAAAATAAAAATCATATATTGCATATTTCTAGTCCATAACAGAAATATTGGAGGTATTTTTCTTTTAAAAATTAGGTTTGTAATTTATTATTAGCAGTTATGTAAGGACAATAAAATATACTTAATTAAATAACGTTTACATTTAGTTTAACACAATTTAATAAAACAACTGCTTTTGAAAATTTTACTTTTTTTAAAATAAGTTTAACACCCTTTAACTTGACAATGAAAAATTTGTGAACCAATGTTTATATAAAATTTTCTTCTTAATTTAATGAAATGATTCTACCATAGTTATAGTTAAAGATTGGTAATTTTAAAACTATAAACGAACTGAAGCACGTTACCTGAAGAAGTTGCTCATGTATTACATTTCCACAATAGAAAGTTTGCTGATCAGAAGTGAACCCAGGAATATCCGTTTCTTCTACTTCCTCCCCGTTTAAACTTAGAATTCGAGTCTGACCAACAAATGAAAGAACCAAAGTATCATCCAGTTTTCCTCCTACACATAAAAAAAAAACACTTTAATTCTGGTATAAAAGTTAAAGACAGCTAATGTCTAACGAATTAAAATATATAAAACACTACTTACCACTTGCCTGCAGTGCCCACATGCCCTTTATACCCATTAGATCAATTGAAGCATGCTCTTGAATCCCAATTCCATTTCTAATAATTCTTAATGAACCTTCCTTAAAAGCCCCTGAACAAGTGACCAATTGGCCTTGACTTTGGCGTTCCAAATCAACAACACACATATCCAATATAGGCGCCAAGTTGGTAAATGTTTCCATCATAGTTACATAGGAACCATTTTCATCAGCTTTGGTATTCAGTTTGATAAGTTGAGAATCTCCAAGGCGGGAACCAATGAAGAGCACACCATTGTCAAGGTATGTAATACATTCGGGAATTGCAATCTCACCTAAAATGGTTGAAACTATCAGCTATTAAATCAATTTAATATATTTTTATGACATCAAGTAACTAACTTTTAATTTTTTTAGTTTTCAATTTATGTTATAACAAGGAAAACCATAAGAAATAAGTTTTAAAGGTATTCAAAAAACGAACGCGGGACCACGAAAGCGGAAACCGCAACGCGAAAGTGAAGGCGGGAGTTTGAGAAATTGGTGCAATTACACTAGCGCGGGAAATTAAACGGAAAAACAAGTGACATGAGACAATTTTGTCTTTTAATATTTAACACCAGTGAATATTTAAAACCTAACTTAAAATGTATGACAGTTCATCAAATGAGGAAGAGGAATTTTTGCTATTAACAGTAACAGAGGATGAAATGAAATGATAAGTTCTAAGTTCTAATGCTATATGTTTTTTTATTACTTTTTGGGAAGCCCCGCCCACCTAAGCAAATTTGAATAGAGGGAAGTGTCAGTAACATACAGGGTGTAACATAAGTGATGAATTTAGTTTTAAGGGATGATTCCATGTAATTTTTCAAGTAAAAATGTTTTAATAAACATATCTCCGGAGACGCTTTGTTTTCGAGATACAGGGCGTTCAATTTTTAAAAGAAGTACGAATTTTTTAAATATATATCTCAAAAACGCTTTAACTGATTTGGATGAAATTCGATACACTCATTTAATGTAATAAGGCACCTATAAAGCTTTACCTAAATTAAGATTATTGGGTCCAGTGGCGTCTCAGTGGGCACCACATCCAATATTATCAATTTCTTTTTATAAAGTTTTTTTATTTTTCTCCGATTAACCAAATAAAAATGCAACTTTTTAGTGTCTTGCATTTTCTTCGCATCTCGCTTTGTTTTCGAGAAAAAAAAATGAAATGGCAATTAAATAGCTTGGTGCCACCTTGCCCAGAGCAATTTTCTCTGGCCCGTCTTACCCGACTACGCAATTTTTTCTTAAAACTTGCGACTTTCTTTAAAAACCTTAGAAAACATATTATTTTAATAGTCCATAATAAAATAACATTAATCACGTACATTTTGATATATTAGTGATGTAAATTAATACTTATAATATATCATAGAAACTTTTGAATTTTCACAGAAGAAAAAATCATCAACCTTATTATTAAAAGTAGTTTCGAGGGGCGCAAATCAGCTAACATACATTTTATATTTATTGTTTGTATTAAGTGATAAATATTGGACCGATTGGAGGTTGCGTTTAGAAATTATGACGGTGGACAAGGTTACCCGCTGGGCGGGGTTTTCTGGACCTCCCCTAATGATTGTTTTAATATACTACGTACTAATTTTATTATTTTCTCTGTTAAATTTCCAGCTTTAGACATCGTGACCTGTCAAAACACTAGAAACTAAACGGAGTTGACGCGGTACGTGGGAACAATCATGTGCATGCAGCAACCAAAATAATTTCGCGGTTAGTCGCGCGGGAGACCGCAGTAGCATGGTTGGATAGTATTCGAATACTCAGTATTCTGGTTAGTTCTGGTTAGTATTCAGAATACATTTGGCTGGTATTCCAATAGTTCAGTGTGTTGGGTATTCGGCAGAATACTTTTTTGGTCACCGATTTTGTCGTTTTCAGTATTCATGAATACCTAATCCTGGTATTCATGAATACGGAGTATTCAAATACTTTTTTCAAAATATTCGAATGCAGTTGTATGTTTGTTTACGTATCCCTCCGTAGAATTACGTCTCAAATGGGTCCCGCGTTCGTTTGAGGGTACCTTTAAAGCATAAAAACACTAACCTAACATTTCAACTTTTAGATCTTTAACAATCTCTTGTGCGTCGCCCCTGCTTTCCGTTTCCAAAAACAACATAAATAAATGTCCAGCCATATCTCCGAGAAGATAGCGAAAACCACTGGGATCGACTCTTGCATAACATGTAATAGTACTTTGCTAAAAGCATATAGTTTACCACATTAACAAAACTTAAATAATAATATTTGCTTTTAACATTAAACATGACATGCAACACTTTTATTGTAACCTAGGCCCTAGTAATAAATAATTTTAAATAGATATTCTTGATCTACCAATCAATTTAATAAATTTTCTTTGAGCTTGTTTTAAATTTAATTTAGCCATATGTCATTTTAATTAGGTATACAGGGTGTCCAGTAAGGCCTCGGGCACAATAGATAGATAGATAAATAGATATGTTTTGATTTATCCCATAATTATCCCACCGGAACATAGTACACGTCAACACAATATTTTTCTTAAAATTATACAATATTCTTAAATAGATGTACAATAGTCTAAATTGTACAGAAAATATACATTTTTACAAATCACAGTAAAATAACAATTTAAAAATTTAAAGATTCAATCAATCATTTATTAGTCTATAAAAATCATATAGATGACATTAGACTGGTCAAGAATAATATACTATAATAAGCTAAATAAAATAAAATAAGACTAACATAGATCAAAATGTATTGTTCCAAAGCACCTCGCACCTTTATTAACAATGAAACGTAACTATGGTTACAACAACGACAAAATCTTTACTTGTCAATGTCTTGAAGTTTACAACACAGAAGTCGAATCTATACTACTACAGAGGTTTCCGTCGCCCTATTATAGTCAATGGATAATTCGGGTGTTTTCGAAATCCTTCGAAAGTGATGAAAGAGATATAATACTCTGGATCTCCTCATCGGTAGCTGGCTCTAAAAAGAATGAATTGGGCTGGTGATGAGCAACTGTGGGTGCTTGTGAAGTTATGTTCCCAAAGTGACTTTTTAATTTGTCTTCTGCTTTAGATACAAAATACCTTCCAAACTCATTGACAACACTTTCCTGATCCGACAATTCACAGTTGTTTATGGCTAGATTTATTGGTTTATTTTGCTTTTTCCTTCTAAGTTCTTCATTTACTATAACCCATATCTGTTTTGGTTTATTTGGTGCACTTTCTATTCGTGTTTGGTTAAATTATATTTTTACCCATGTGATATTTTTTCTGTACAATTTTCTTTTTTTTCTATATTGGTTCCACAGGTGCTCATTATCGGTTTGTAGTGCTAAAATATATAAGTCATAAATGTCGTCTTTAGCTTTTTTAAGTCTGCAGTATACCAGTTGTTGGTCCTGGTAATTGTTTTAATATTTTTCCATGGATAAGTGGTAGGTATTGTAGTGCCAAATAAATGTATGAAAAAAACCTTCAAATGCCATATTCATATCTTGTGTGTGTATCTGTGTACACCCTTCCCAGTTTTTGTGGCTTAAACTTTTTCTGGGATCATCAAGATTTTTTGTAGCGAGAATTCCTATTTTTTCTTGATTTAGCTTTTATGGTTTTTGGCTTTATTTCTAAATTGAATTTCAGTTCTGTAGTGTATGGTCAGATAAGTGTGGTTTTATTTTGCTGCAACAGACAATGCTCTCATCAATGTTTGTAGCCATATAATCAATCGCTGATCTTGAAGTTCCAAAGATTCATGTCGGTCCATTGCAAAAGTTTTTTAGGGTGAATGAATCTAGTTAGTCTTTCAGTAGTTTATATTTAGCGTCTTTCTTCTTAAAGCTACATATGTTAAGGTCACCACACATGATTATATTTTTGTGTGATTTCATGCAGTGTGCAAGGAGATCAGAAACTTGGTTAATAACATTTCGCGAGGGTGGCCTATAGATCGCAATCACAACAATTTTTATAACATAAGAGTTTAGTTCCAATCCACAGCATTCCATATGCATTTCCGTTGCAAATTTTTTTATCTTTTCAAGTGATTTTGCCACTACCTAGTTTCTGGTATATATTGCAGTGCCGCCATGAATGTGTTCCTTCCGGCAAAATGATGTTTGTAGTGTGTAGCCAGGGATTGTTATACTAGAAGTTGCACCTGCTTCTTGAGTAATACACTACACTAACATTAACATTTATCACAGGTCTATTACATCATAATAAAATCATAAAGCGTGTAATATGCCTTAAAGAATATTAATACTAAGCGTAAGCGGCAAGCGTAGAGCGACAATGTGAGAGCGCTGTCTTTAATCTTTATGCGAGAATAAAAGAACTTGTTTTTTTAAATCAGTTGGGTGCAACGAACTGCTCAAAACGAACAAATATTATCCGCTGAGCGTTTTTAAGGTATATAAGACGTTGTTTACCACAAAATATTGTAGTCATTACCGGCAACATAAAGAGATTTGAAACTTTACTCTCGACGCTTACGCCTTGTTATCGTGGCCAAGACCTAACTCAACCGACAAACTGTAAGGGGTGAAAAATAAGAAAAAACCTCATTTATCATAAATCATAAAAATTAAAAATAATTAATATCAATTACAATTACAATATCAAATGAAATATGAAAATATGTCCTAAATGTCTTAGTTTTTGAAATGCGGGATGTTAAAAATGTTTAAAAATTATCTTTTATTATAGCTTTTAAACCAATTAAAATATTTTTAAAAATTTTGGAAGACGTCTCCTATGCATCAAGACATTTTTTGACATACCAAAAAAAAAAAAATACATTTTTACAAGTGTTGTCCATAATATGTTCATATGATGTTTTTTCTTATTTTTCATTGTAGAATGACCCCTTAAAGTTGGTCAGGTGAGTTACTGGACACCCAGTATATAAAATCAAATGCTATATGGAACCTTGAACACTATTCCTTTTTTATTAATACAAATAAGTCATTAAGACATTGTTGGTAACTATGTATGGTCTCTAAAAGATGCGAAAAAAGTACCACAGATTCCTGAGACTAAAATATGACTTAGTCCAAAAGTGGACAATTCCGGAGATACTTACAGGGTCTTAAAAATGTATTCTGGTTTTATTTTTTTATAAATAATTTTGGTAATAATAGGTGTATTGTCACAATATTTGGCTAAATGGGGTTTTGAGAGGTGAGAAATAAGAATTTGATATCAATTTGATTGTTAACTTTAGAGAACGCCACCTGCGGTATCTTGAACAAATTAAAAACAAAATAATTTTTTTATATCACTCTGTTTGTAACTTTTAAAGAAAAATTATTATTCTTTGACATATTTTACATAATAAAGGTATACCTGATTAAAGTTGATTTAGGCAACTGTTTTTAAGATATCTGAATTAAAAAACTTCCTGTATGGCCAGGTCTAAGCTATACAGAGTGTTTTAGAATTAGACGCTAATCTTTTTCTGTGTGAATCCTTAGGTGATTTTAAGAACAAAAGTTAAAATGAACCTATGTCCTAAAAGACTTATTTTTTGAGATACAGGGTGGCAAAGTTTGAAAAAAAAAGCTTTGTTACCACTTTGTATCTCTAAGGTTAAGCCATTGAGGACATAGGTTTATATGAACTTTTCATTTTAAAATCATGTAAGGATTCATACTCCTTAATATTAGCATCTAATTCAAACATCCTGTATAGCTTAGACCACGCCATACAGGAACCAATTTTTTAAAATCCAGATATCTCAAAATCGGCGGCCTAAATCAACATTTACCAAGTATACCTTTTTTATGTAAAATATTTTAAAGAAGATTATTATTTTTTTAAAACTTGCATACAAAGTGGCTCAAAAAATGTATTACGTTTTTAATTTGTGCAAGACGCCGCAGGTGACGCCTTCTAAAGTTAACAATAAAACATAGCAAATTCTTATTTTTCACGTTTTAAAACCCCTTCTAGCTGACAATACACCTATTAGGTATGACGAAAATTATTTTTTAAAAACTAGTGATCAATTGAATTCATGAATACAAGTAAAAATTGTCAACAGAGGCAACTCTGTACAGCATTTTGTAGTCAAATACTGGCATCGCCGCATTTAATACAATGCAACAAAAAATGTTAAGATTTTATTATTAAAAGTGTTTAAATTTAGGGAAAAAAATCAAAAAAAGTAAAATAAAAAAAGAATTTAGAAAAACTTTCATCACTGTAAAAGCCATACAGCATACTTAACATTACTTGTTTTTTCAGCATTTTCAAATTAAATTTTTTTTTTTTTTCAACCATGGCCAATTTTTGTGAATAATTTATTCGGGATTTCAAAATGCTTTTTAATTTTATTTCATCTTTAATACACTGATATTTATCGGCAAGATTTTGCCGATACCGATTATCGGCAAAATTTGCCGATACACCGATATTTATATCGGTATCGGCCGATCACTATAAAAAAATAAGACCAGAATTAATTTTTGACATCCTGTATCTCCAAAACCATCCACTTTTTGACCAAGTTAAGTTGATTTATCTTTCAGGGACACCCTGTATATTTATTATTTTGAAATGCCTACCTTGATAACAGCAGGAGCCACCACAACTGATGTAATGCCATCATGGTACAAAATACTTTCCTGGCCAATAATAATAGCACCACCAAGAGGTGATGGAACTGGAATAATAATTGATGCTTCCGTTTCAACATTATCCTGTCTCCAAGGGGTTTTTACAAACTCTTTTTCTCGAAGTGATATTTCATGTGTTTTCACATGACGACCATTAACATCCTGATGAATTAAGATTAAGGTTGGGTTTGCACAACCATGAAGAAATTCTACATCATGTACTTGTAACTCATCCATTCTAAAGACACAAAAAATCAATTGTTTATGCAATTAAAAATGGAGTATAACATTATAAACTATCCCAGTAAACATAAAAACCTTTCTGAGATATAACCAGTACTTAAAAAATGTTATTTTCTAAAAATCTCTTTTAGATTTTTTTTAAATTAATTAAGGTTATAAATAGTTATTAGTAAGTATAGCTATATATACCGGGTGCCCACCAAATCACTTTCCGGCTGCCATTATTTTATTTCTTTATCGATACTGACGGAACTTGGTAGGGTTGTAAGTCTAACAATAAGTAATTTTTAGGTGTATTTGATAGGCTTTTACGACTTCTGATTTCACCGAAAACAACTGAAAGTTTTGATTTTTAAATGGGACACCCAGTATTTTTATTGTTTTTCAGATTCTCCAGATCATTTTCAGTCGGAATACAATATTTTTAAAGCTGGTTTTACACTTATCAAACTTCTTGTCAAATAAGCTGGACCAAGTTTACCTTGAATACATTTAATAATGTAAAACAGAAAATTGGATATCAAAGAATTTTAAGGTCGCCATGTCAAATTTAAAGAAGGATTAGAAAACATCCTATTTTTCGTCAAAAATTCGATGCAAAACTTTAAAACTACCAACCCAATGAGCTAAATATTGACAGTGGGCAACTACTTAACCTCTATTTTATCATGATTGGTGTGGTGTTTGGTTTTTACCCTGATATTTACTTAAAAGAAGTTTGTCAAAAAATTTCTTATTTTACACTTCTGTTTTCAAACAAATTGTATCAAATATTTGATCAAATAGTTTGATTAGTGTAAAAACCAGCTTAAAACAAATTTTGGTCAAATTTTATTATTTAAATTAATTTTTTTCTTTTTTATCTACAGTGCTATGATCATTCTAAAATCACTCATACCTTAATTACTTTCAGAAAAATAAGAAATCGATTTTATCTTTTTAAACTTTTATACTAGAGGGCTCTAAACTTTATTCTTTTAGTTTTTTACCCTGGCTCAAAAACCAAAATAGCACCATATCACTTTCATAATATTTTTAACTGCAGTATTTCAAAGCGAATCCAAAGATGTAAAACACTACGGCAGTTTACTTCATCGTCTTTTAAAAAACAACATTTATTATGTATAATAATAATCTTTTTGATAGTTGCCATAAAAAGAGAAACTAATAGAATATGTTGTAAAAACTAAAGGTAATAATAAAATTTAATACTACACTAGAAGAAATATTCCCGAAAATTTATAACCTATGAAATCAATTTATATAGAAGTAATACAGAAATCAAAGCACATGGTAAATAAATATAACTTTAAAAAATCTAGTTATTTTTTTCATAACCTAAACGCTAAAAGAGGAAGTTTATGTCAGACATTGTACCCTTAAGTCCTGAAAAAAGTATCAGATGTAAACATTCTACAAAGTGTTCATACATTTCTTGCATCGCAAGCTATTATACACATATGTACGAGAGAAATGTCAAGTAATTTCTATAATAATGTAAACACCCAATGGTATTTTATGTCAGACACTGGACACTCATGTCGTGATAGTTGTAACCTACCTTAATGTTTTTATTTTTTTAACTTTTAATGAAACACAAGTAATTGTTTTTTTAAATATTCTATTAGTTTCTGTTTCCATGGTAATTACAATACCTGCCACATATACCATTCAGTATCCAGAAGATCATTTTTCTACATAATAAATATGCGTTTGCATAATTGCTAATATTCAATTCAATTCAATTTATTAGTCTATAAAGATCATACATATGACATTAGACAGGTCAATAATAATAATAATAAAACTAACATAAATTAAATGTAAAATAAATAAAAAAATGTATAAAACAACCAATACAATGAAACTAACATGTTCCAATATTTATTAAAGGGGACATCAGACAGGTAATAATAATAAAATTAACATAGATCAAATGTAAAATTAAAAAAAAAGAAAAATGCACAAAACAAGCAACACAATGAAACTGACATGTTAAAATATTTATTAAGTCCTAATTTCCAAAAATTCCGCAAAACTATAAAATACATTGGTGGTTAAAAATTCCTTCAGTCTGTTCCTAAAGGTTCCCAAAGTCCTTGATTCTTTAATTTAATCCGGCATTTTGTTATAGATCTTAATGCAGGCATAATGGGGTGACTTTTCAAAGGTGGTCGTTCTGTGTTTAGGAATTACTAGGGCCGATGCATTCCTAGTTGGGTAGTTATGGTTATGCAGGTTCTTCCTAAATACATCCTTATTCTTATACACATAGAGTGCACATTTCAGGATGTAAATAGATGTTACTGTAAGTATCTTGTGCTTTCTAAATGTTTCCCTACCTGATTCCAATGGTTTTAACCCGAACATTAGTCTAACTATTCGCTTCTGCGATATAAGGACCCGATTGATGTTTGTAGCTTGGCCCCACAGCATAACATTGTAAGACAGGAAGTGATATGCCAGTGCATAGTACCCAGTTAGCAGTGTGTTAATAGGAACTGTCTGTTTAAGTTTTAGCAAAGCATAATATGCTCTGCTAAGTCCAGAGCAGATGTGGTCCCATTGGCTACCGGTAAGAATGTAGACCATATTTTATCAAATTGGGGCTTTTTACCTTTCCCTGTTTATATATTTTCCAGTGCATCATGTTTATTAAACAAAACATGCACTTGTATCAAAGCAATCAACAAATCCATAATTATAATACTCATAACAGTCACGATTTAATCCACGACTTTCATAGACTTGAAAGATCCAGGGTGGCACCAATTACTTCTGTATAACATACTTTAATGTGCTTCCGCATTAGATCCATTAGATGTTTGAACGACAAGATTTTTAGAAGAATTTTAAAAAAGTACCTATTAAAACATGCCCTTTTTCAGTGAATGAATACCTGAGCAGCGGCTTTATTTTTTAGTCAATTTAAATTTTGACTTAAAGAGGTAAAAAAAAGATAAAATATTTCAGGACTCTCATGACAGCTAGACTATAGTAAAACATTATTGTTTTAGTTTAAATACTTTTTCATAATTGTGATTGACTGTCAGTGTTATTGTGATGTAACTGTATTTTTTAAAATTTTATTGAGTAAGTAAGTAAGTAAGAAATAAACAAATAAATAAATAAATATTGTTTTTTAAAAGACAATGAATAAAGTGTCATAGTGTTTTACATAGTTGGATTCGCTTTAAAATACTGCATTTAGAAATATTATGAAGGTGATATGTTCCTATTTTGGTTTTTGAGCTAGGGTAAAAAAACTAAAAAATGAAGTTTAGAGCCCTCTAGTAAAAAAGTTTAAAAAGGTAAAATCAATTTCGTATTTTTCTGAAAGTAAGTAAAGTATGAGGAGTCATTTTAGAATGATCATGGCACTCTAGATAAAAAATTTAAATTAAAAATAAAATTTGACCAAAATTTGTTTTAAACATAAGTAGGTATTGTATTCCGACTAAAAATAATTTGGAGAATCTGAAAAACAAAAAAATACAGGGTGTCCCGTTTAAAAATCAAAAGTTCCAGTCATTTCTGGTGAAACCGAAAGTTGTAAAAGCCTATCATATACACCTAATAATTACTTTTCGTTAGTCTAACAACCCCACCAAGTTGCCTCAGTATCGATATAGAAATAAAAAAATGGCAGTCGGAAAGTGATCGCATGGGCACCCGGTATATATTTATAATTACCAATAGGTATAGAGTTTTAGACATTGGGATATAAAAAGTGTAGGGTTTTTAAAACATATTTTTAATATTAATAGGCAAGATCAATTAGAAACAGTTTAGCTCCTTACCTAAAATTAGTAGCTTTAAGTTCATAATTATCTTTCTCTAAGGGTATAATCTTAAATAAACCATCATATAGTCTTAACCCGATAACTCTTGCTTTAGGATCAATTACAGCTAATATCCCTGTCTCAGAAGGTTTACCAATACGATCAGCAACATTCCCATGAGCTTTTGTAATTATATCCATGTTATCTCCATCACTAACACATTCCAAAATCATTGCATTGTATCTGTATGTCACAATAAATAGTAAATCTTTTTTCTCATGCTAAAATTAATGTTTGGGGTCAAATAATGAACAAATTAAAATTAATGTATAGAAAAAAAAATGAGTTAATAATTTGAAATTTAAAATGTTCATATTTGTACTTATGTTACCTGAGGACGAAACAATTTCATTACAGCCACTTTGCCATATAAGCCAATCTCTTTAATGGCTCTTAAACCTTCAGGAGTAACCAAGTAGATGTCAAGCCTATTATTCTTGGCTACTATTAAATTTAGGTCTGTTGCTGAGGTAAAGTTACCTAGAACAAGCAGTAATTTTGAGTTATATATAAGTACAAACTATATTACAAAAACCATATTTGTGTGACAGGCTGGTTTTTAGTATTATGCTAGTATAAGTAATTAAAAAAGTTATTTTTAACAATGTGTATACCTACTATTTCTTGCAGACCTCTATTTTTAGGGCAGAAAATACTAACTCTTTAGAGTTTATTTATTTTGGATACTGTCACCCTTATTTATAATATCCGCCACAATTTTGTTTCACGGGACATGTCTTACAACACTCGCCAAACAGATAACATACCCCTGCCCATACCGACAAGGACCTTAACAAAAAAATCTGCGTTTTATGAAAGCATAAAAATGTACAACCATTTACCCAATTAAATAAAAGCCTCTCCTTCACTACACCTTTTAAGAGAAAAATTAAAAATATATTAATTGGTAAAGCTTATTATAGTTTGGATGAGTTTTACAGTGATGTTTTTGTGACACTTCATTTTTATTCCTTGTTGCTCTATATATGTATATAGTTTTATAATTTGTAATATATGTTAATCTGCATGTTTTTTTTTCTTGTTTGAAAGTATTGTCGATTTATAGCTGTATTTTTTTGTTACATTTCACATTTGTATTTAATTTTAAGTTGTTGGTCATTTCTAATGTTTGTTTTTTATACTTTAACATTTTAACCATTTATTGACTTTTTATCTATCTTTTTTATGTAGTCTTTATGTCTATTTGTTTGCATCTGATGATTTTTTTTCTACACCGCTTTGTCAATAAGAATCTTGTTTCTTGGATAATAAAGCATATTTTGACTTTGACTACTGCATTAATAATATTTTTTCGGTAATTGTCTAGAAAGTGGGAACAACTACGATTTTGATGAAATTTGGTATATGGGGGTTTTTGGGGCTCTGATCACGAATCTAAAAGATTTTTTTCGGAAACCTTTCGTTCCCGAGAAATCCATCATCAAATTTGAAAATAAAACTAACTTCATTTTCACTTTATTTTTCCTTCTTTTTGCACACAATTCTTGATTTTAGGCTAAAGTGGAACACAATATTTCATTTTCACCTCTTAAAAACATTTTCTACGTATTTTAACATTTTTTTTTTAATTAAACTGCATAACTTAAGAATCCAATTGTTGAAAGTTATGGCGGATGCGCTCGGGATGTGTTTAATATCTTGCTGCGTTTTAAAAGGGAATCTTCGCAATTTATTTCATAAAAAGTGTAATATACATAGAAGACGGGGTTTTAAAGGGTGAAAATCAAATATTGTGGGACATTTTAGCTTTAAATTAAGAATTGTGTTTGATTTTTCACTTTGATGATGGATATCTCGGAAACGAAACATTTCTAAGAAAAAATCTTTCAGATTCATGATCAGCACCCCAAAAAACCCCCATATGCCAAATTTTGTGAAAATTGGAGTTGCTCCCACCTTCTCTGGACAATTACCTTTTTGCCATTAATCTGCTATATGGATTTTATATGGCACATTTTTAAAGCCTTTTGCTTAAGGCTATGTTTTTAATAAGAACCTTAAAACCTAAGTACCACTTTTTACAATACACCATTTTTTGTTGTAGAATGAGGTCACATAATATAGTTAACATTTTATGGGCTCTCTAAGAAAATACCTTAATATGTTTTGAGATAAAATAATAATATATCTCCTTTCTCTTATACTTTTATCAACTTTATAAACACTTAATATTTTTTAACTATCTCTGTTCACTATAAATTGAGAAAAACACCTGAACAAAAAATGTATTTCATTGCTTTAAAAAGTCATTAACCCTAGTTACCACAACAAAAAATGTATTTTATTGGTTTACAACTACAGTAACGGAAGTTACTTACTAGGTATTCATTATCAATTTATAGAGGCCAAAGTATTTACAGTACAGATGTACTTCTACAACAGCTTTTAACTATTTTCAGGTAATTAAATTGGTTAAATACAAAATTTATTTTAATTGAGTCAGGCTAATATAAATCTTTGAAAAAAAAATGAATTAATTCATTATTTGCATTCTCAATCACGTTAAACCAAATGTTATATTTAGGTGACAAAAAAGGACTTTATTTGCAGATCTGTTTTAATTACGCCTGGTTCTGCAGTAGACATGCTAAACTATCGAATATTCCATTAAACCGAAACACTCTTTTTTGAAATATATATTTGTGTATCTGAAAAATCCCATTGTAGGTAATGTAAAACAATTTACAAAACTAACATCCAAAAATGATTATAAATAATATTTACCTGTAACACAGGCAGTGACTGCTGTCGGTTTATGCGCGGTTACAACGTAATGATATGCCATAATTAGCTTTATATGTAGCTACAAATGGTTTATAAGTTTCGAAACATGTAACTCTTCGCAAAAGTAAACTTCAATAAGTAGATGTTTGTCTTTTTTTTATTTAAAATGAAAACTTCACTTATCTACAAGCCACCACTTCTCTCATTTCTAAAACTAACCCTATTTCTTCTTTTTTATATAATTATACTTTGGCATTTTCTTCATATCTTTTTTATATTGGGTTAGAAGCATCGAACTGCCAAGGCGCCAAGGCTAAATAAATGGTCAATCTCCTTTTTTTCTAGCCCCATTTCCTGTAAAGAAGAATTTTTATCGTGTAAATATTTTTTGGTATTTATCCGATTAACAGGATGTTTTTTTGTAGGTTATTGATTACTAACACCAAAGTTGTGCAGAAAATTAATATTTTAGTTTTTTTTGTAACTGATTTATATTTTAAATATATATTTTATTCTGCTAGGGAATACAAACCAATTTATTTTCTAGTTCATTACATTACACCACAAATTTTATCAAAAATATTTTCTTTAAAAGGATTGTCTGATCAATAAAAGGTAGGTAAATATAAATATTTATTTTATATATGTATTACTAAGGATTATTTTAAAATAATACTTATTATAATGGTAACAATTTTTGATCAGCGCTCCATAAAACCCCCGTAGACCAAATTTCGTCAAAATCGGAGTTGTTGCAACTTTCTAGACATTACCCAATTTATCAAGCATTGACAAGGAAAATATATCTAAAATATATCATATCAGCTACTTGTAAAAGTATAACGGCCATTAATGCAATAACGAAACAAGCACTATTAGTCACCCAATCCGAAATATTTACATTCCCACATTTGTGTTAGACTGTCTCCTTTCCACACATTGCCTATGAACAACTTCATTTACCTAATTCTGTATAAAAGAAAAATAATGTGTAATAAATTATTTTGTAACCTCATCAAATGTTTAAAGCCTTTTTTAATCCTCCCTTCATGTAGCTTTAATAATTTCTTTAATAAATGTGGTAATGGTTAATCCTAACTGAAATCCACTATATCCTGTTTTAATTAAAATGTATTTGGACTATCCATTTAATATGTCTCAGTCAATAATGGTTGGAATTTAATCAAATGTAAGATTCTGACAGGCATATTGTTCATCAACTTTATAATTTGTATAATTATTACCATTATTACTAAGAAAAACTTAAAAAAAAACAGATTTAATAGTATAAATAACTAATATAATTTTTTTCTTTTATTGTTTGTCAGCAAAAATGGCCGATGTTCGAGATATTCTGGAGCTTGAGAGACCACCTACTCCAGAACTTACGAGGGAATCCATTCTTGGAATGGATAAGCCAAAAAAGAAACTGCCTAAAATTCCAAAAAGACCAGAAGGAATGCACAGAGAAGTGTTTGCATTACTTTATAATGATAATAAAGATGTTCCCCCTTGTTTCCTTCTGACACAGGTAAAAACTTTATGATCTAACAAGATCATTATATTTTTATTTTAATTATGTCTGCCCACTATTTAGTTCATCCATAAAATTTTATAGCCATATTGTCAGTATAAAGATAAAAGTCACTAAGTAACATTTTTCTCAAAAATGAGATAAGCATACCCAAGTTAGGTACTATCGGTAATAGTTCTATCATTTGAACAACTCAAAACTGCCATGTTTGACTTCTAAAGCCCTTCAGTAAAATATTAAAGTTCACTAAGTGCAAGAAAAACTTTTGTAGTAACGGTAAAACTCCTAAGTATCTTAAAACATAAATAAATAATATTTTGTTTATGTCACTTGGTGAGTTTTTTGGATGCAAAAGCCAAGACAGGATATTAATCGGTGGTGTATTAAGTCAAACCATTAATTTAGTTTTAAGTTTAGTAAGCTAACAATTTTTTCTAGAGTTTTTATGTGCAGTTATATTACTATATTTTGGCACTATGTGCTAAAATTAGTATCTTACAAAAGAGGTAAAATTCACTAAGTACGAAAACCATTATTTCTGACGTTCTTTGGATATTTTTTTTGTTAAAGTTAGAAGCAACTATTTATAGAATCCATTACTTTTGATAGCAATATAAAATATGATAGCAAAGGCTTCTCTGTTCTTTTTCAAAGCAATTTTTTATAAAATTGCTGATATTTCCAAAACATAAAATTGTTACTTAGTTAGTTTTACCTTTATATCGACGATATTTACTAAGCTAAACCATTAATTTATTCAATCAATCAAAATTAATTAAAAAAGTCAACAGCTGAACAATATTACTTCCTTAAAACTATTACAGGTATCAACTCTTATCAGTAGCACTAATCCTAATTTTCCCTGCAAGACAAAAGATATATTAAAATACAAACTATACACACATAAAAAAAACTAGTTACAGAAAGTGGTAATAGACAGAAAGAATAACATCAAAATTAAAATTGTCACACATTTAAAAACAATAATTAAAATGTTTCAGACCCTTAAAAGATTTAACAATGATCATTACATTTTATTGCATAATAATTAATAGTACTCATGAATTACTGTAGAACCTAAGATGAAATATTGCAGGTTTAGGTTCGTAAATTTGTTTACCAATTTTTGTCACAAGTAAGAAACTGGTTAAAATTAAGACCAAACCAATCTTGACAAGAAAACTTTCTTTTAAATTTTTATAGAAATGAGGCATTAATTTAAAGAATTTACCAGTAACCAGTAACTTAACCGACAAACTTTAATGGAAGATTCTACAATGAAAATTAGGAAAAATACTTCATATGAACATTGGTATACAGGAGAAAGTGGCCAAGTTCAAATATTTTAGATTTATTTTTTTACATTAAATTACATATAAATGTAAAGTAGTTTTACAGGAAAAATTGATCAACGCTTTTTTCTTATGGGTAAATTTTACACTTGTAACCTTACTTGTATGAAATAATTGATTTTATATTTGACCACGACATACAATTGATGTATTCCTTCTATGCTGTAGAAACCATTCTTGAACTGTCAAGAGTGTCAAAAATACAAAAGACTGCAATTAAAAGGAACAGTTTTGGTGTGGTTCCGGGCGGTTCTAGACCCTAAGAGAAATACACCAAGTGCCCGACTCCTGTGGACAAAAATAAAAAAAGGTGTGATAATTTTTTTTTTGATGTGAAATTATAGATAACAGACGGGGTTACCAATAACTAAACTTATTTTTTTCGATTGGTAAAAATGCACAAACTAACCAAAACACCTATTGTTTAAATTAGTTTTGGGGTTATGTGTTTAAAATAAAAAATTTTTTGTCATAAATGTTAGTTTAAAAAATATGTACTGTTTATATTATAAAAAAATTAACATAAAAACTGGGGTTTTTAAATAAATACTTCAGGTGTTTAAGAGCGCACATTTTTGATCATCCTAAATTTTGATTAAACCTATAAAAAATCGCACAGGTTTGCACAGTTTGAGACTATTATGGGTAGTTAGGTTAGGTTAATTTGTATTTTATTTTAAGAAAAGGCTTCCTTAAAAAATCACTACAAATACGTTAAAGCTTTGTATGTTCTAAAATGTATTGCAGGATAATTAATTATCAATTTTATTTTAAAGGACAATGTATTTATTTTTTTTATTTGTTACCTTTTTTCAAGATAAAAAGCAATAAAAACCAAAAATTATTTATTAAATATTATATTTATTTTTAGGTGTATTTTTTGGCAATAAAATTTTAGATTTTACAGTATTTTAAAAAATTCAATAAAGACGTAAGTCATGTAAAATTGCACTTAATTTGATTGTTAGACTATGTTTTATAACATATATCTAAAAAAAATCAATTTTTGAAAAACCAACTAAGATTGATTTTTGTCCCAAACTCTTATCTTAAAATTATCAATACTGGCCTTGGTCAATTTCTCCTGTATACCAATGATATGGTGTAAACATCATACTTTTAAACTACGGGGTGTTAAAAAAGTTGAAAAAAAATATTGTTTTTTTATAATAACTTTTATACCAAATCAGATATTTTTTAAAAATTTGGGAGACTCTTCCTATGCTTCAGACGACACTTTTTGGGCATTCAAGAAAAAAATTACCAGTTTTGTCCATAAGGGGTTTAAGGTAAATATTTTTAAAAAAAGTGGTACCCCCTGTATTTTTTTAAAATAAAAATGTTTTTCAAACTTTTTATTTAGTTTGGAACAAATTTGCCCTCTTGACTTTTTTATTTGATGAATGGTTTTTGTGTAAATAAATAAAAGCCATTTCTCGGCATGGACAAATCTCTATGTAATTAAAGAATAAATAATAAAGGGGACTTTTTTGCAGAATAAAAAAAAGACATACAAGATGACCATGTCAAGATATGGTACATCAAATAAAAAGAAGTCAGATATCAAATTTTTTCCAAACTAAATTGGAATTTTAAAAACATTTTTATTTTAGAAAAATCCAGTGGCATTTCATTTGTTTTTAAACATACTCTAATTGGTATAAAAGTTATTATAAAAAACAATATTAAAAATATATATGTATATATATATATATATATATATATATATATATATATATATATATATATATATATATATATATATATATATATATATATATATATATATATATATTACACCCTGTAGTTCAAAAACTAACAAGTTTGGGAGATATATGTTCATATGAGGTTTTTTTTCAATTTTTATTGTAGAGTCACCCCTTAAAGTTTGTGGGGTAAGTTACTGGACACCTTGTATATTTTTTATTTACTTGTACCATGATAATAAAAACACTGATCAGATGTTATATTTTTATTTAAAATACATTAAATTTTCTTTTAACTATGTTTTGACCATTTCTGGAGGCAAAATATACAGAGTAAATTTTTTAGTTGGCAATGGCTATAAACAGACTAAGATTAAACTTGGAATGAGAAAACCAAGAAAGTGGAAATGGATGCCATTTACAAATCCAGCAAGAACTGATGATGCTACATTTTATCACTGGAGGAGACCAAGTGATGAACCAAAAGAATATCCATTTGCTAAATTTAACAAGGTTTGACTTATGATTGTAGAAATAATTATGTAGTTTATTAAATAAACATACTTTTTCTTCTACTGTTTAAAAATGTATACATAATTATTGTGACTTTTTAACAGGTAATATGGCCATTACCCACGGCCGTCATAAGGTGCCTTTAATGTATATAAATATGATAATTTGTATGTTTTCGACAACCTTATTTTGCTAAATATGACTCTACCTCCAAGATTATCATTTTTAGGCACATATGAGTATACAAATTTCAAATAAGTATGTAAAATTAACTATTAATAAAATCAATCACATTTAATAAAAATATCGCAGTAGGCAATGATATCGCGTATGCCATGGCTGACAATCTGTCACAAATGGAAAACATTAAATTTATGTTGTTTTAAAATGTTTTTCAGTAATATAATAATAGTCGTAGAAAAATTATAGTATGCAACTCGCACGGAATACTTATTTTCTTCTCTTATGACTTATAACACTCACCTGTGGCTTGTCACAGTCATACTTATGGGAAATAAAACATGTTTTTGGTGGTAGACAATGCTATTTTTTCAATAATACTACTTTCTTGGACTACCATTGTCTTTTATTTTTTAACTGATACACGATGTTTCGGATGGTGTTAATCTCCAACCGTTTATCACGGTTTATTTTAGAAAGTTGAAGTACCCACATATACAGATGTAGAGTACCAGCAACACCTTACTTGTGATTCATGGACAAAAGAAGAAACAGACCATTTGATGGATTTAGCACAAAGATTTGATATAAGATTTATAATAATGGCTGATAGATATGACACGGAAAAATTTTCAAAACGTTCAGTTGAAGATCTGAAAGATAGATATTACAAAGTTTATGGAATACTTGCAAAGGTAAATCATATATTATCTAAACATGTATTAAAAGTAATTTAAAACATGAAATTGTAGTTAAATGGTGAAAAGAAGATTTACACATACGACGCTGATCACGAAAAGCGGCGTAAAGAACAGCTGAAAAAGCTATATGACCGTACTCCTGAGCAGGTAATAAATAGTATAAATATATATTTGTTATTTTTCCTTTACTTTTAAACAACTGTAATAATTTGACTGTCCTACATACAAACTTCCTTTTCAGGATGTTTTTGTAGAGATTATTTTTCAACTTGTGTTAATATTTTAGATTGAAGAGGAACAATTCCTTTTGAGTGAATTAAAAAAATTGAAGCAAGAAAAAAGGAAAGGGAAAGAAAAACCCAAGATTTGCAAAAACTCATTAGTCAAGCAGATAATCAAAATGACACGCCAAGGAAAACTGACAAAAAACTGCCCAAAAAGAAGATAACAAATCCTTCTAGGCCATCTAGAGTTGATACAAATGTAAGATTTAAAAAAGAAGTATCAAATGACCATAAAATAATATGCCTTTTGGTTGTTAAATAAGCAATGTTGTAATATGAAGTAACTAATTATTTTTTGTGATGACTAAAAAACACTAAGTAAGTACACACAATCTAGGCACTGGGGTGGTCTTTAATTTTTTTTTGCGACGCCACCTTAAAAAGCTTCCATTTTATAAAATAAAACACTAGACATGTTTTTTCTTTCTTTAATTCAAAACAAATGTGCCTTTAGACGGTCTAAATTAATTTTTTGGTTTAATTATAAGGGTGGTCGGTAAAAATTAAATTTTTGCGATGCCTCCTTAAAACTACACGTTTAAGACCCGCCGCAAACATATCCTACTTTTAATCGGAAGATCGGACACAATTATTTAAAAATTGCCCGATTTTTAATGTTTGACGTGCCATCAGCCGACCTTCGGATAATCGTATCCGGGATCATGTCCGATAAAAGTGGGAGGTGATCAGATTTTTGATCCAATAGCCGGTCCGACTTAAAAATGTCTACGTTGTATTTAAAATATAAAATGTCACAACCAATGACAATGTAGACATTTTTAAGTTGGACCGACTAATTGGATCAAAAATCTGATGTTTGCTGCCGACCTTAAGAGTCTTAGAAAGGTTTAAATAATGAATTTTTTTTTATCGATTTTAATCAATTTTGATTTTAACCAGTTATTATTTTTGTTTTTTTATGTCTTGCAACTAAACTTTCTAATAAAACAGATAATAAAGTGGAGACACACAGAAGGTGAAAGCATTTTTTATTTTTTTTCAGATGGACCTTAAGATTATTATGTTAATATTTTTGTATTTTTACAGTATATTTTGCAGGCTATAGAAACCGCAGGAATAAAATTTCCAGACTACAAAAACAGTGGCGTGTCTCTACGCTCGCAAAGAATGAAGTTACCAGCAAATGTTGGACAAAAGAAATCCAAAGGTATAGAGCAGTCACTGCAAGAGTTTGGATTAGGTAAGTGTACAAAAATAGTATAAAAATGTAAATTAGATATAAAAATTATAAATGACAAAACCTTGACGACTTATCCGTAAATTGTAAACATTGATATGTATCATATAATTTTATACATATTGAAGGTTACTACACACTACAGCTGAGGTTTCGCTTACCTCACGGTCCATTGAAATATTTTTACATGTAATTTAAATAGGAAAGTTTACATTAAGGGCTCCGCTTATGGTCTGGTCATTCTCATTTCCTTTGTTGTTATGGTGTTGTTGATGTACTGTTTGTTGCTGCTATAATGCTCTTATCTTTTCTAAAAATATTATATAGTTTATTTCTTTCTCTACAGAATTAAATCCAACTCCAACAGAAGAAATTTGTCAACATTTTAATGAGTTAAGAAGTGATATGGTGTTACTGATGGAGATTAAGACAGCACTGAGCACTTGTGACTATGAACTGCAATCTCTAAGACATCAATATGAAGCCTTGGCACCTGGAAAGGTAGGAGTAAATCTCTTTTTTTTAAATTTTCTAATCAAGTATTTGTTTAATCTCCTATTTAAGTAATATAATTATTAAATATAAATAATTACCTTTTTAAATATTTAAAAACAAATCTAGGCTATGGTTGCAAGAACTAACAGTGATTTTATTTTCTCCCCATTCAAAATTTGCATTGTAAATTCTTCTAGAAATAAACAGGCATTTCACAAAATTTTACTATTAAATGAAGAGTCTCGGGGAATAACGATGAAAGTCCGACTAGCATAATTTGTCATTATTGGCATTTTAATATTTTAGTTGGATATGGTTAATTTAGATATTCAGGATAAAACAATTTTTTTAATACAAGTTAAAATTTGATGCCGCAAAAATTCGACCAATATGGACTATCATCTTTTATTCCCGTCAGCGCGTGGAACATGAGCGTTCTTAGGCGGCACGTTGTATCTTTAGCGTTGTTTTTCGAGGACTACAAACTTTTTTGTCGTAATTATCAATAGTTAGATTATTTTAGGTAATAGCTATTTAACCACGTCGCGCCGATACTAGTCTCACTAGTTAAAATTAATTTAGCTTTAAATTAACTTTTAACAAATACCATAACTAAATTTTATTAAAATCGTAAAAGGCGTATTTAAGATATTATTAAAAATCTGATTTTATTTTTAAAGTTTAACGTCATGTATCTTATAAACAAAACATTTTTGTGAACTTTGTCATAAAATTGGCTTAGGAATACGCCCTTAAGTTTTCTTTTCGCAATTAGGAAACGCCCTATATATACTAAATATATTTTTTTGGTGTTGATACAAGATAAAAAAATTTCTATGTTTTTTGTTACAATTTCATTGTCATATGGTAAAGCGGCGCTAATATTATTTATGTGTAAATTAAGTGATATTTGATCTTTTCTTCGTTATTTTTTATAGTATTTATAGAGCAGAAGTGCTAGGTGATCCAAGTGTCAAAATTAAAAATCCATAGAAATCAAATAAATAAATAAAGTATGTAATGTTGGGCATACGGGTGTCCTCAACTTTGGACGTTTGCAATCGCTAGGGTGACCGTGGCACTGTGATTTCAAAGTGGAATATTGGGAATACCAGATAGAAGATATTGTTGGATAAAAAACGAAAATTTATATTTTGGCACTTTGATCAGTTGGCATTTCCCTCTTCATTTATCCAAGTAATTTACTTTCAGACTCTGGTGATACCTTCTCAACTAACAAACAGTGACCATGGAGCAAAAGTAGGCACTGGAGAAATTATTGATGTGGTGGGATCCCCAGGGACACCATTAAATACCTAGCTAATGATTAGAATCTAGTACTTAGATATAATTTTAATATCATAAACAAATAAAACCGTTGTTTTATATATAGCATATATTACATACATGTCCAGTTATTGTACAAATGTATTAATTAAAGTAAAAAAAGGGAAAATAAATACCTATTTAAATAAGTCTTAAAAGTTTATTATATTTATTCTAAATAGGTGCCTTGGTACTCCCAATTGAAAACATAACTCTAGCAGTAGTTGATTTTTATTTTAAGACTGCCCTTATTATTGCTATCTGTGATAACTTGGATGCCTTGTGTAGTTAAGTATTAATAGCTTTATTCGCAGGTGGGATTTAGGGACTGTTCACATGCACAGTAGGAAAAACAGTAGCAAGACGGAATTTATATGTTTTTACATTATAATATAAGACACAAGGATTGCTAGGCGATATCCTTTTCCGTTCATGGCCGCTATACTTTAAATATTCACTCATGATGTTTTTCAGTCATTGTAACATATTATACCGAGATCAAATTAAAGAGATCAGTGGATAAAGGTGTTATGTGACATTTTGTTAATTTCTGATATTTTACTTCAATAAGTTGATATTTGCTCAAAAGATGCCAATATTTTTTTTTTGTAAATAAAAATTTAAATGTTTTGTCTGCTTGTGATGTAAAATCCGTAAAAAAATAAACAAAAAATCCAAGTCCAAACATGTTAAAATCTAACAAGTAAGTATCATAACACCTTCATCCACTGACCTTTTCCATCATTAAAATGTTTATATTTAATAAATTTAAAAAAATAATAAATTTTATGCTCTCCTTAACACAAATTAAAGAATTATTTTGATAGGAGAAAAAATAGTATGTGCAACTCGTAGAAAAAGTATATTTCCAGATTCTTGGTGGTTGCTGGACTTTACTGAAAGCCTTGCCCAGCAAACTCCACCATCGTCCAAAAATATATCGCTTTTCCTACACGTTACAAAATATATTATTTCCTAACACCTGTACAAGGTGTCCTTCCAGCACTTTCAAAATAACTACAGTGAAGGCTACGCTTTTTATTTTTTTTTTGGATTATGCTAAAAATGCGGTTAGTTCCGAAATTGGTATTTAACTTTTAAACAACTTGGAACCGATTCAGTTAAATATTCTGCAAATAAAGCTAATAATGTTTGATTACAAAATGAGCCCCACGCCCCTTCAACTTACTTTTGTGCCTAAATGGGCATTAATTACTTTTTAAGAGTATACAGGGTTACCATTTTTAAGTCGGCACTATTGCCAACTTTCTTATTATTGGAGATACAAAGTCGGTTAGATTAATAAAGTAGTAGTTTTTTTCGAAGATTAACATCGGGTTTTCGACCTATTGCAAAAAATAAACTTTTTTTAATGGAACACCCTGTATAATATATCTCCATTCAAAAGATCTATCAAATTAATAGATTTGGAAATATGGCCATCCTCGGGAATTTAATAGTAAAATGGTATTTTTAAATAAAACACTCTGTATATTGCATTACCATTAAATAGCTATGTTAAAGAGCTTTAAGAAAATACCACATATGATACGTGTATCTCCTATAGTTTTGGAATTATGGCCATCCAAATCGAAAAACTAGTAGATATAGTGTCTATTTTATCATCGACACTAAACATAGTGCTTATAGCTTGGAGCTGTAGATATGTATAATGGGAAGTTAACATAATTTTTATATTTGGATGGCCACATTTCCAAATCTATAGGAGAGAGACATATCAAATGTGGTATTTTCTTAAAGTTCTTTAAAATATCTCTTTAATGGTGACGCAATGTTTTATTTAAAAATGCCAGTTTACTATAAAATTCCTGAGGATGGGCATATTTCCGAAATTAATAAAAATTGGATATCACGTGGACTTTTTTAAAGCTCTTTGATAGATTTTTGAATGATGATATAATATACAGGGTGTCAAAAAAGTACATTTTTTGCAATAAGTCAAAAATTCGATGTTCAATTGTTTTTTGTTGGCAGCACGTTAATCAGCAGAAAAAGTACTACAACTTTACTAATTAAACGGTAATTTTTTAGAAACCTGCGGCAACTCCGATTATAACGAAATTTGGTATACGGGGTTTTTGGGGCGCTGATCACGAATCAAAGGATTTTTTGGCGGAAACGTTTCGGTCTCGAGATATTTATCATCAGAGTTCAAATTTGAACTAAGCTTATGTTTACTATATTCTCCTTCTTTTGCACACAATTCTTGATTTAAAGCTAAAGTTTTACAAAATATTTGATTTTCACCTTTAAAATCCCGTTTTTCTACGTTTTTTTCATTATTTTTGCATTAAATTGCGTGGCTGTTCTTTGATAATGCGGCCATCATACATACGCATAGGGCTTCATGGCACAATGGGATTGAAATGATTCAAAGTATAGCAATGCAATTTAATGCAAAAATAATGTAAAATACGTAAAAAACGGGGTTTTAAAAGGTAAAAATCAAATATTGTGTGCCACTTTGGCTTTAAATCAAGAATTGTGTGCAAAAAGAAGGGGGAATATTGTAGAAATAGGATTAGTTTAAATTTCAAGTCTGATGATGAATATCTCAAGAACGAAACGGTTCCGCCTTTCAGATTCGTGATCAGCGCCCCAAAAACTCCCGTATACCAAATTTCGTCAAAATCGAAGTTGCCGCAGGTTTATTAAACTAATAATAAGGAAGGTAGCAATAGTGCCGACTTAAAATGGCCACCCTGTATAAAGCCATAAATCTAACCACACATTTAATTTATAATAAAGCTTTATGTTCACGATTAAGACTTCTATTTATTGTATTTATTTCACAAGTGGACATAATTGATCTAATTTTTTATTATGTTGAGTTCAAGGCAAAAAAATTAATATAAAAAAATAAGAATTAAAATTTTGGAGATTAATTTGGGGTGTGACTATACAGGGTGGGCCAAACAGTGACGTCCAAGCTTTAAGGGTTAATTCTACACTAAAAAATATAAAAACTTCATATAAAAAATTGTCCTAAACGTGTTAGTTTTCAAACTAGTGTTGAAAACTTAAAAAATATATTGTTTTTTTATAATTACTTTTTAACAAATTGATATATATTTTAAATATTTGGGGGCGTCTTCTATAATACACATTTTTTGGCAGGTAAAAAATATTTTTACCAGGTCGTCCATGAGGGGCTTAAGGTTAATATTTTTTAATAAAAAATGGTACTCTACTGCATTTTTCTAAAATACATTTTTTTAAAGTTCTCATTAGGTTTGGAACAAATTTGATCTCTTGACTTTTTTATTTGATGCGCGGTTTTTGCGTAAATAAATAAAAACCATTACTCGGCACGGTCATTTTATATGGATAATATTAAATTCTGCAATGAAAAATTACCTTCGATATTTTATTCTTTAATTAGATAGGGATTTGACCGTGCGGGGAAATGCTTTTTATTTTTTACGCGAAAACTGTGCATCCAATAAAAATCGGTTGTCTGCAAAGTCGGTTTAATGAATAGTTGAATGTGACAACGTCATAAGAAAATACTTATGGAATGGTTGCATTTTTCAAAAAAAATATATATATTTGTTTAATAGATATTTTGCCTTTTTTGACTATTTTTACCTTTTCCTATACCGTAAAGATTTTGTATATTATTTTATACATATAAACCTTCCTCTTGAATTATTCTATCTATTAAAAAAAAAAACGCATCAAAATCTGTTGAATAGTGATAAGAAACTTACGGATGTCGGACGACGCGGAGATTGTGCCTCTTTGTCGCGCTTGACTTCAAGCCTTAAATGGAACGCGCGAGGTAACGGCACATGAGTCATGTTTATTTGTGCATGCAGCAGTTCCAAGCTTAATGGGAATTTTAAAAATGTTTTTATTTTGGAAAATTGTAGTAGCGTACCATTTTTTTATTAAAAATATTAACGTTAAACCCCTTATGGACGACACTGGTAATAATTTATTTTTTTCTTGTATGCCAAAAAATTTTCTTTGGTGCATAGAAGAAGGCCCCCAAATTTTGTAAAAATATCTGAATTGGTATATAAGTTATTATAAAAAAACAATAATTTTTTAAAGTTTTTAACACCCTGTAGTTCGAAAACTAAGACGTTTAGAATTGAAGATAAATATGCTCTATATGGGTTAGGCGGATTCATTTATTGGATGGTCTTTTTGTTGGGTACACGCCTGGAAAGAATGGGACCGCTTCGGTTCTGGTCCCGGCTATGAACTGGCCGGTCGCCTGAAAGAAAATAAAGAAAAAACCCCCAAAAAAACAAAAAATTCTAATTAAAAACGACGCGTCGCGACGTTTCGGTGGCAAGTCTGCCACCGTTGTCAAGTTAAAAAATAAAAATTAAAATTAACTAATATTTAAATTAAAAGTGATTTAAAATTTAGGCTTTCTAATATCGCAAGCTGAAAATAGTTTGACATTTGTGTCATGAGTGACATAAGTAACTGGTGTATCTATTATTTGTAATACAAAAAAGTGATGAGTTAGTTGATTTTTAGTTTTCCTGAAGATACTTCAATATCGAGCAAAGGCAACCAAGTGTTATTAAAATTTACTATTACTATTACGTTTAGGACAAATTTTTACCTAAAGTTTGGGCGTCACTGTTTGGCCCACCCTGTATGTCCAGTATACAATAGACGAAAAACAAATGTTTATATATATATTATACAGGGTGTTTCCTAATTTCGGTAAAAAAATTAAGGGCGTATTCCCGAGTCGATTTTGAATGAAAAAAGTTCATATAAACAGAGGTCTGGAGATGCTTTGTTTGGCTGTGGTATTATTGTTAAAATAGGAAGTTATTTTTCCCTAAACCAATTGGATTAGTGAGACCTGTGGCGGCGTGGGACGCATATTAATCTAATATTATTGACAAAAAATGGATGCCACTGACTTTTTGCAACGTTTATATTTTTTCCGGATAAAACACCTCAAAATACAACTTTTTGTTTCTTTTTACGTAGCCTGCTTAGTTTTCCAGAAAAAATAAAATCCGCTAAATTACATAATCTTGGATCATACAAGAAGTATTAGGGCATTTTTGTCTTTTAAAACTTAACAATAAGTGTTATAACTTATTATCAATTATGTAACTACAATAAATACTTAATTGAAAAATGTATATATGTATATCTAGTCTAACAAATTTTACTAAAAGAGTTTTAAAATTTTTTAAGCTGTTTGAAAAGTTTAACACCCTGTATCTTGAGAACGAAAAATTTGAGGACCCATGTTTATATAAACTTTTTTCAGAAAAATGGAATTCAGGAATATGTCTTTAAATTTTTTTACTGTTGTTATTGCAATATCTCACACAACTGATTTTGTGTTAATAAATACAAAAACCCAAAAATAAGATAGATTGTGCAACTGCGAGTTAATACAAATATTACATTTATGGAACTGTATTTGGTTACTAAAATCAATTATGACTGGGCTTTTAAAATTATATTTTTATTTTCAGGAATAATTAAAATGTTTTTATATTGATAATAATCAAAGTAATCTAAGATGCTGTTTGGTGTTCCAGTTATGTTAGGTAATTTTATGTTTAAATATGTACCTCAGAAATACTTGCAATGTGAACAAAATATTTTCAAATAGTAAATCATACATAGATTTTTTTTTGCAAAATTGCATATTATATTACCTACTTACTTTTCAAGAACTTAAAGTAGATATTAAAAAAAAACACCACAACATTTAATTTTTTTAGGTATTGTAATGTAATAGTTTTACAATGCTTTGTTCAAGAGGACTGTATCTTAGAACAATAAAGCAGTTTTAAACTTTAAAGTTTTATTTAAATCTTTTGAAAGTATATAAATACCTCTGAAAAGGCTCTTCAGCTCAGGGCCCAGACACATTTTTTGTTGTTGATACAGATTTGTAAGAGACAAAAATATTCATCAAAACTGAAACTAATGACACTTTCTTTGCACTTATGTTATAACTAAGTATTTTATACATATAAATGATTTGATTTACATTATCATATTCCAGAAGTTTATAAAATTATTCTATAATACTCAAGATTAAATATGAAAGCTTTTGAAATAATAAGGCCAGAAATAAAAGGAGCACCAAGTCTATAATAAATCATAAATTATCATACAAAACAAATAAGGAGTTTACATTATGTCCTTGACAAATCAGGAGTACATTTTATATCACAAACCTTAAGTAACAGTTACATCTAACAGGAAATGAAATGGCAGTAACAAAATGTAATGATACAAGCAAATATAGTATAACCTTTTAAGTCCAGACATGCAATGCAATGACAATTCAGAAGCACTTAGGGATTATCAAATGGAAACCTCTCGGATTGCATTAGCAAAACAAAGCTGGGTTCTCTTTTAAATCTTACATAAATTTCTTAACCTAAAATAACTTATTTACCCTTAGCCTACTCTTTAGTAACCTGGACATTTTATTAGAAAGGTTGTACTTTATTCACACCTTGTACTCAAACATAGTTGGAATTTTTTTCATAAAGGACATACCTAATAAAGTAAAGAAACAGTCATTATATACATAACTAAATTTTAACCAAAGAAATCACACTTCATTTTTAGTCCAACATACTGTGAGTTCCCTCTAGTCTTGGTCTCTTTCGACTTGGTTCTTGCTCTACAGGAGTTACTTCACGTTTTTTAGTGGAATTCTAAAAACAGTAAGTTAAGTAAGTAGTTCCAAAATTTGACTAAAGTAAAAAATTACCTTTTTATCCCAATGTTGCTGCATGTATTTTAGAAGTATGCTAGTTTTTTCAGTCACTATTACTAAAATAAAAAGAACACATATTCACTATCATATGTAAATTAAGAATGATGAAAAAAAAAAATAAAAAAATTTCAAACTAGAACCATTTATAATTTAAATTTTCATTACCAATTTAATAACAAAAGTATGCTGATCATAAATATGAGTCACAGAAGGCATTTTTTAAACTTAAATCTTTTCAAACCCTAAATACTTTCTTCGTAAATTAATTAAACTATATTTACTTTAAATTGATTTTTCATTAACACATTAAACAAACTAATACTACTTCAAGTGTAGTAAACTTTCACGGTTAGTGCATAAATATCTTTTTAAAATTTATTTATGAATTTTGCTTTTTATGTCTAAATTATTTTTATATATATTAAGCCTAACGAGTTTTGTGCTTTGTTGGTTGGCTGTTCGAAAAACTTTTATAGGATATAAAATTTTTACTTATGATTTAAAATATTAATTGACAAAGCAAGTAAAGTGTTACAATCTTGACTTATACTATAAATTATTACTAAAAATATCAGAAATTCTGTTATTTTAAAACACTAAATAGATGTGCAATATTGTCACAATTTAACCTTGCTATATTTAATTTGGTTGAAATCTTGATTATTGGTCATTTAAGAGAAGTAATATGTATAGTATAGAAAACTATTTTATAAGCATTTAAATGTTTATTTTGATAATCTAAGCCTTCAAATATTGACCTATTTAATTTTTAAGTCTTAAAAACAAGTTCATTATATAATTTGATTCACACAAAAGAGCTAAAATTACAGGTCTAAACTGCATTTTTTACACATATCAAAACAATAACCAAGGTTCTTACTTTGTTCAGGTGGGTAATCCTTTGTTGGAATGTATACTGAAGGCCTTTTCGAGGAAGATCTATTGTTGCTGTCCATGTGAAACTTTGAAAAATTAGTTTCATTGTAGGAGGGCAATCCAGCCAGGAACTGTGCAACAGACTACAAAAAGAAAGTTTATATTTGGAACAAATTAAAATTTAATCCATTACCATTATTTTTCTGCTTTAAATGATAACTGTTAAAAATAACTAGAAAATAGAAATAAAGAAAACGAACAAATAAATCGTTAAAATAAGAATATACTGAGATGTACAATTTCCTCTAGATTTATCTCAGTTCTTTGCTTTTTTTTCTTTAAAAGAACCGAAATACGAAATATCGTAAATGTGACGTATGACATTTCAAAACATGTTCCTCTTTTGTTATTTTATGTAGTGGTCATATCTGCCAAGGCTAGTAAAGGCCTTTGAAATAATTTATGGTATACTTCGAATATATACTTACCTAGAGACATCATTGCCGCTTGAGGGTGCAATCAGTTGCTGTATGAGTTGCTGTATTCCTTTTATGCTCCAGAACCGCCCGGAACGACACCATAAGTGTTCCTTTTACAATTTTTTGACATTTTCTCATGTTGTAGAACCGTTCTTGACACTATTGACAATTCAGAGAACGGTTCAGAACGGTTCTACAAGGTAAAAGGAATACACTAATTGTGGAAAAAATAAAAAATGTTAAATTAGTTCCTTTTCCTTCTTTTATAAAGCGTGTTGAACCAAATACGCGACTAACCGCTTGATGCAACCTGTTACATACTAAGGTAGAAAATCTGCCTCTAGTAGGTGTATGCTCTAAGTAAAAAACTTTGTTGTATGTCCGTTAACCATCTCTCTAAACACAAAAACTGTCAACACGAACACTCGACAACGTTGCATTTTGCGTTACTTTCTAAAGTAAAGCTTAAATTTGACAACACGTATTAATTATTTTTTACTATTTCACCTAACAACAAGCAGAAATGCAAAAACACCCGCCTAATTTTACTAAATCCTTGTAACAACTTTCCTTCAGTTTAACTGAGTGTAATTCCAATGTAGCTCCAGCAAAAGTGCTGGCAGCGAATGAAATATATGTTGAAGTTAATTTGTGAATATTGTAGTGTGAAAACGTTTGAACTTTTTGATCTCATTTGTGACCAGAAGTTGTATTCCTCTACGAATCTTTGTTTAAACAAATTCCCTTACTGTGTTTTTACCAAGCATTATTTATTCGTGATTTCTATAATATAAGGTAGCGCCCTTTTAAAAAACGCTAAAATGGTAAGTTACTGCAGTCTAAATGATTGTTGATTAGTCATTATTTGGCAACAAAAACTAATAATGATATTTTTTAGCAAGTGGACGATCCTCCGTATTTATCAGTCGGTACTGCCGTTAGTGCAAAATACAAGGGGGCATTTTGTGAAGCGAAGGTCAGCAAGGTGGACCGCATGGTTAAATGCAAGGTATGTAAAACAATAACTATACTTACATTAAACAATTTTCTATGAGCCATTTTTAATGTTCTACAGGTAACATATAGGAGTGGCCTAGGATCAGGTGCAGTTACTGATAATGAAATAAAAGGCACTCTAAGAGTTGGTCAGCAGGTTCAGGTTAAACATCCTGATCATAAGGACTTGGTTGATGCTACAATTACTAAAATTCAGGATTGTAGCCAGTATACTGTTGGTAAGTACTATCACTATATTTTTTAAACATGTGACTGTAGTGTTTAAAAAAAGTCCTAAATTTTTCAAATGAAAATTACTTTATTGACATAACGACTCCATTTAAAAATAGGTACAGATAATTTCATTACATGTCAATACATGTGTTATAACTATGGTGACATAACCATTTGGATGATTGTATCTTTCTTTGTTTTATTCTCAGGTCAAAAGTAAATAAGCCTTAAACAGACTCCCTACTGCAACCAATATCTTTATTCAGAGAATCAACAATATAATTAGCAAACTCTTTGTACCTTCCCTATATTTTAGAGTTATAACAATTAGGTTTATTTTTCATGATACCTACTAAATAAATTATTTTGGAAATACAATTTTAAATGTAGAGATATAGTGGATGCAAAATATTTTTTATTTCTGATTTAGTAAAAATAATTAAATTTAGAATAACATGTCTTCCATATCTAAATAAGTTTTACAAGGTAAACACATGTTTTAAGTAATATTATTATATTATAGCCATACCTGAATAATTATTTATTTATTTTTATTTCTTTATCTACTTTCATGTCTAAAGATCTTACTGATATGACAACGTCAATAAATTTATTAAAAATACAAATGTTTTAAATTTATACTACTAAAATAGTAAAAATACATGAACAATTTTTTTATTATTATAGTAAAGACAAAAAAATACTAACTAATTATGGAAAAATATTCTTTAACATCATTAGCATTTTTGTAGAAGATAGCTCTTTACACCTTCTTTAAATCTATGATATAAAGTTAATTCTTGAAGGTTTGCTGGAAGTGTATTATACATGGTGCTGCAAAAGCTGTATGGATTTTTTGAAATGAGGAAAGCAAAATAAAGTTATGGGATGTTTTGGTAAACACAAACATAACTAAAACAATTGAATGTTGCTTGTTTGCATATCGTGCTCAGATGTCCAGGCCAGAAGAATAATGGAGACTTTTAATTTTCTTTTTGATTAACAGTTGGAAAATTTAGTTTTTCCATTTTTATTTTAGTTTCGATATTTGAACAACCAAATTTTATTCCTATAATAAGCATGGCTTTTTAAATTTTATTTCTATATAAAGGAATTTTACAATAGAGGATAACTTTTTTAAATTACTATTTTATATTGACCAGAACATTTAATGAACCTAAGTTTTTAACTACTCAAATAAAATGTATGGCAAACATATTAATGCTTCAGACTAAATGCCTAGATATATAATTCTTTTTAAAAATTTATGTTCTATTCCGCCCATATACAAGTCCAGTTTATAAGAATTCTCTTATATTTGTTTAGATTGTCCAAATTAAGTGTCATCTATTATAATTTCCTTATTAAAAATACATAATTGTTTAAATTAGCAAATTAGTAGTCCTTTTAAAGTTATTAAAACTAACTAATGCAAAAAATTGTTAATAATTGTGAGTTTGACAAACAATACCATTTTTTAAAACATGTATGTTAAATGAGGGGCCTAGTTTCAAAGTGTATGTGTACAATCTCCAAAATTAGATTTTCATGTTATTTCTAATAAAAAATGAACAAAGAATCGATTTATTTCAATTCAGTGTAGAAATCCCTCACTAGTATAAATGGAGATTGTACAGGGTGTCATATTTTTGTTACAACTGTGGGGTACCTCAGTTATTAATGAAGATAGAACATTGTGGTTTTCGCAAACCTAAGGTACTTTTTGGTAAACAAAGGATGACAAACAAAGTCATCATGACCATCTTAGTTTCTGAGCTAAAAGACGATTTTAAACATTTTTGCATTTTTAGGTATTTTTTGGATCTTGGTTAACTGATCACTTATCAAAAGGTAAAAACGGATTCTTATATACCTTTTTGTAATATGCATTGGCGTTGTTATAATTTTTCCAAATATTATTGTTTTTGAAATATTTACCAAAGTTGGGATTTTTTAAATGGAACACCCTGTGTAATTGTCAAAAAATTATTTGTTTTTATAAGCTTTTTAAAAATATTTAGCCCAATGGGTTAATTTTAGTAAACAACGACAAAATTCCCCATTTTCATAATTCACATCCAAAATTTTGCAGTAGGCCATGCAAACAAAACAGTTTTTTGTCTGACTTGATAACTGTATTAGTGCCTACGTTACGATTTTTAATATTGGATTTTGCCAATAAACATAATGATGTGTTTTTTGTTCTGTAAATCTAGGTAGGTAGCACCTTTATGAGCAAAATTATTGGTTGGTAAGGAACTGATATATTTTTTGATTTATTGTTAGTATAATATATTCTGTCTATTCTTGACTTACAAAAATAAAACAAATTATGAAAATTGGGAATTTTTTGGTTTTTCATTAAAATAAACCAATAGTGATATATGATTTTAAAAACTTATAAAAATGCAAATTAATTTTTTGACAAATTTACAGAGTGTTTTACTAAAAAAAAACAACTTTGGTCAATATTTCAAAAGGAATAATATTGAGACAAATTCTAACTACAACACTGCATTCTACGTAAAAAGTTATATATGAATCAGTTTTTACTTTCTTGATAAGTTATCAGTCAAATGAGTTACAATGGGTACCTAAAAATGCAGTTTTTTTCAAAATCATCTCAGAAAGTAAGATGGCTTGATGGCTTTGTTTATGTCAACTTTTATTTTACAAAAAGTTGCTCAGGTTCGCAAAAACCACAAGAATCTATCTCTATTATTACCTGAAATACCCCATAGTTGCAACCAAAATGGGACACCCTGTACACTTTAAAACTAGGCCCCTTATATATATTATATTACCATTTAAAAGATCTTTTAATGGGCTTTAAAAAAACTGGTCATATTTTCAAAAAGTATTAAAGAGAAACATATAAAATGCGTTTTTTTTTTTAAAGCTCTTTGATATAATATATAATGTTCAGGGTGTATACTATTTTATTATTATTGTTAATAATTTGTCTTTTGGATTCTTTGATTTTAAAGGTCTAAAATAAAGTTAAATACTATTTTGCTTATTTGCACCTTTTTTCATACTCTGGACAAAAGTTCTATAATCTTATAAAATGGGATAAATTTTATATAAAATGAAGATTTAAGGTTTATAACTGAGGTCCAACTTACAAAAGAAACAAGAGATCCTGCCTGAATTAATGCATAGGCATTCCTATAATGTTAAAAATTTTCTTTTCAGTTTTTGATGATGGCGATATCACTACTCTTCGTAGGACAGCGCTTTGTTTGAAGAGTGGAAGACACTTCAATGAAAGTGAAACGTTGGATCAACTTCCACTCACTCATCCAGAGCACTTTGGTATACCAGTCATGGGTGGACGGAGAGGTAGACGGAATAGACTACTTAAGTAAGTTTTGTACATAAACAACCTTTTTTTATATAAAGTGAAGTGTATTTTTAAATAGAAAAAATACTGTGGTTACTAAATATCATATGGAATAACGTAAATTGACTTAAAGTAGTCTTTTTACTTTTTTAACACGCTTTTATTAACTTAGGTTGTAACTATCTATCTATGTAACGGAATCTTTGAGCCTAATTTTACCAACTTCCAGCTATTCGATTTCTTTGAAACTTTGCACACGTATTAAGGACCCATGACAATGCAATAATCTGCAAACAGTATCCCGTTATCCTGGTTAGGATCGCCAGGATAAAAAAATTCCTTTATATTATAAAAACAACACCTGTGTTGCCATCTTTTGGCAACATCCCAAACTTTTCTCAGGAACTTTAGCTACTCTTGACAAAATGGCGAAGGAATTTTTTAGTGAATAAACTGGAGCATTTTTACATACATACATACATACATGCATATCGAACTAAAAATGAAAAATAAATAATAGTTTAAAAAACTAAAAAACACGCTTTTATATGCAACCGAACTAAAAATTAGAAAATAATTTTTGATTAAAAAAATATTGTCACTTCAGAGTAAAAAGCGTGGGGTGCATTTTACTATTTTTTTCATAACTTTTCCCTCATAGATATTGGCAAATATAATAATTATAACATTTAATATATTAAGCACCCCACGCTTTTTACTCTGAAGTGACAATATTTTTTTTAATGAAAAATTATTTTCTAATTTTTAGTTCGGTTGCATATAAAAGCGTGTTTTTTAGTTTTTTTAAACTATTATTTATTTATTTTATACTCTCGACGTTTTAGAGAGATAGAGTAAATAGGCAGACAGTTTAGGTTCTCATAACAATTTCTAAGCCTAACTTGGCGAGCAAGTAAACCATAAGCTGCCATATGCAGATATCTCTTTTACAGAAAGAAAAGTTATATAAATTACTTATGCTCTATTTATGAGCGGCCAAGTTCTGTAGAAAAAGAACACATTTAATCTTGTGGCCATCACATTTAAGAATAACCTTAACTGGCATAAAAACACATTATATCTATACCCATGGCATTTTCAAAAAGCTCGCATTTTTGTTTTGAGCCCAAAAATATTTTTCCATTCTAATTTATACACTTTGTATATGCAGTGCGTTTTTTAATGTCTCCCCTTCATTTATTTTTTGAACCGATCAATTTTAAAAAGTCAAACTTTGGAATATGAAATTGATGCGTAAATACTATATTTTGGAATGAAATTGACAAATAAAAATTTCAAGGTGGCGGCTGGGCGCCATTTACTTTCAATACCTTTACCTAATATAAAATGGCGGTACTTTAAACATTACCTAAATACCTGATTTGGATGGCCATATTTCCGAAACTAATATAGTAAGATATACCTAATGTGGTGTTTTCTTAAAGCTCTTAAAAAGATCTTTTAAATGGTTATACTTATGGTAATATACAGGGTAGAAAAAAATACATATTTTTTCAATAAAGCACCCTGTATATTATATTACCATTTCAAAGTTGTTTTAAAGAGGTTTAATAAAATACCACATTTAGTACATCTAACTTAATTGGTTTTGGTAATATGGCCATCCAAATCAGGTATTTAGGGAAGTACCGTCATTTTGTACTAGGTAAAGTTATTGACCTTATATTCTAAGGTTATTACGTACTCGTCGGGAGCTTTAAAATAATGTACCACAAGACCCCCTTTCCATTTAATTTTTTTCCCAATGATTCAGCCGCCTTCTTAAAATTTTCATCTGTCAATTTCACTGTAAAATATAGTATTTATGCATCAATTTTATATCCCAAAATTTTACTTTTTTAAATTGGTCCGTTCAAAAAATAAAAGGGGGGCATTAAAAAATGCATTTTATATTGTTCTCATATCTGGGAAATGGAGTGCCCCTCAACCCTCAGCATTTTTAATTTCGTTTAAAAAAGTGCTGTTTGCTTTCGCTTTTTAAAGGCATTTTTACAGCCTCTGCTCTGAGGAATTGTCCAGTATATTTTAACAGTACCCAACAGAAAAACTCGTGGTGCTACACCTATGCATCCCTATATGGTTCAACCGGCAGACCCCAAACTTCTCCCTTCGTTAATTTTTTTATCCCTTAAGTTTTTAGAATCTGTTGCCTGCAGAGGTCTTCCCTACCCCTCATCTTCAATTAAGTCCTGTGTTAGCTCTCTCTCTCTTATCTCGCGTAAGACACCTACGGTACTTTAGTATTTAGGGTTTAAATTTTCGTGGATTGTCCAAAGATAACAAAATATTATAGAGGTTACAAATCTAGAGTCAAATGGAAAACTGTCTCATTTTTGGTTAAACTGCTTAGTAGCTTTGGCATCAATTTATTACCGTACAATAATTTTTACAGGGATGAGAGCAGCGACGAGGAAATTGAAGAAGAAAATGAACCAGATCTTGAAGGTTACACACAAGATATTGGAAGAGTGGTTAGTGTTGAAACAGGAGAAAATAAACGTGGTAAGGAGAAATGGTTTCCTGGTCTTATAGTTATTCCTTCGGCTCAGCCGACAGTCAAGATTAATGTCAAAGACGAGTTTTTGATAAGGTCATTCAGAGATGACAGATAGTAAGTATCCAATTAAAAGTGTAAACATTTTAAGATGTTGCAAGTTTGATTATACAGGGTGTCCCACCGGGAACTGCTGCAACGATTTCTTGAAAAGTACGCTTTGGAAAATTTTAAAATTTGAGTAACATTATAAAGTCAGTGGGGGACATAAAACCAACATATTTTGACAGCTCTACCACTTCCGGTTATACCGGAAGTTAAATGTCAACTTTCTTATTTTAAATGAAACACCCTATATATTAATTATTTTTTAGATTCTGAGTAAAATTCTGAAAATAATTTTTGTGTAATGTTCTATACCTAAGTCCAACCGTTTTTGACTTATTTTAAATTTTATGTCAAAAATGACGTTTGCAAGCCATTACATAACTATCAATTTCTTCTAAACAAATGCCTTTAATATGAGTTGGGGTTGGATTCCTTGTAAAGGAAGAACTTCTTTAGTAGATTGTATCGATATGTTCACAATTAATAAATTCAGAGTGGTCAAAAATAATCGTTGAAAATCATCATGATAAAAACCTTAAAAGTCAATTTTTTTAATGAAAACCCCTATTTTTTTATTACTTTATCATATTAGGCATTAAAGATAAGGGTAAGTTTATATAAGGATGTCTATTTAAAAATTTATTGTTTTTGAAATATTAACGATTTAATATTTATCTATTCTAACAATGCATTTAAGTACCGGTAGGTAAGGGCTAGTTGGCTGTGACGCCACATTTTGTTGTCAAGGCCAACTAGAAGCAAAACTTAAGCCTTATTTAAAAGCATTGTTTGATAGGTCAAAAAATCGTCTATTTATATTTTGATTTTTGACCCTGAAATATGATATCTAGGCACTTCCAGAGAATGCTTGGAAACGATGAGATCTTAATTTTAATAGGTAGATCCGCCTTATTACAGTTTTGCATATTTTTATCAGTCCTATACAAAAAAAAATTGTATCTCACCATTTGTTAATCATACAGCAAAACTCTAGACGAGTTTTTTATCCCTGGAGTTTCTAGAATGTGGAACCTGTTGCCAACGGAGGTCTTTCCTAACTCCCCCAAATCTTCAAGTTTTAAGACCCGTGTTAACAAACTTTATCTTACCTTGTAACAATAATTTGAGTTGAGAGAGTCTAGAATTTACTATCATTTCAATTGTGGTTGATCAACTTCAAGCATATATTTTTGTACGAGTAGTGCATGCTTTTGGATACATGGGTGTAAAAGTGAACTTAAAGTTGGTTCTATTAATTTCATTATAACTTAGATTTTTAATAAAATATTTAGAAAAACTCAAAAAATATGTTTTTTTTTTAACAAGCACTGCATGTGCTTTATTGCCATTAATTAAACTATTTTTTCAGTTATACTGTACCCAAAAAGAAGTTAATGAGTTCAACCGAGATCTAGCAGATAAAAGTGATAGCTCTGGCCTGACTGAAGCCATTCAGAAGGCTATTAAATTTTTAGATCATAATGAGTTGCCATTGCATTGGGAGAAGAGCTCTCTGTTTAATATTTCTGGAGATAGCGACAGTGAGGATAATGCTAGTGATGTAAGTGATTAATAAACAGGTTACATCAACCGTAAAAAGTTCAAACAATTTTTAATTTTACAAACATAGTATTAAATTATGGGAAGATGCAAAACTTGGTATTTATTTCAAACTGGTCGCATCGCCGATTTTAATAAAATTGGGTATATGGGATTTTTGGGACGCAAATAACAACTCTAAAAGAATTTTTAGTCGGGCACGTGTTGTTTGCAAAATATCTTTCATTAAACTTGACAAACAAATTTACCTTAGAGAAATGTTAAAATAAATTTTAAAAATTGGTTTAAAGAGGGGAAATTAAATATTAAGTGCTAATTTGACAAAAAACTCGAGAATTCCATGCAAAAAGGGGGAATATGGTGAATTTAGGTTAATTTTCCATTCTAGTTTGATGATGAATATCTCAAGAATGAAATGTGTCCAACTAATATTCTTTCATTCTTTTAAACCAAATTTCATTAAAATCAGCAATTTATTCAAGTTTGATGATAAATATCTCAACAATGAAATGTGTCAGAATTAAAATTCTTTCATTCTTTTATACCAAATTTCATAAAATCGGCGATGCGCCAGGTGTGTAAATAATTACCCAAAATTTTTTATTATTTTGAATTACACAATTATACATGGTATTCTTAAAATGTACAGAAGCACAAAAAAACATTCCAAATACCACCACCCAAAAGCCTGAATCCTACCAATATTTCAATAGCATAAAAGTTTATTTTTTATGATTATTTCCAAAACCTACTTATTCCCAAAACTTACTCATTTAAAACATATAATGTTATACTGTCCCTTTTTTTACCTACTCTTCACATTGTGATATTTTAGAGGATATTTTGTATTTCTTTAAATTCTTTAAATCCTATAATTTCTATACCATTTTTTGTGGGATATATTTACTCCAGGCAGTTGTAACATGCTTGTTGTGATATTACTTGGGTTTGAAGTTTACTTATTTTTATTTATTTATCTTTAGACATCTGATGAAGAACAAAGTGAAGAAAAAGATAGATTTGTTGCCCAGCTGTATAAATTTATGGATGACTCAGGCACTCCACTTAACAAGACACCAGTTATCTCTACTAAAGACATAGATTTACATAGACTGTTTCGAGTCGTACACAAAATGGGTGGCTACAATAGAGTAACCAACCAAAATAAATGGAAAACTGTTGCTGCTAAAATGAAACTTGCAGTCAATCAAAATATTTCCAACCAAGTTAAGTCTGTTTATAAAAAGTGTTTAGTTAGTTATGAGGGATTTCATAGGACTCTAGGAGTAACTATGTTCAACCCCACAAGATCAACTAAAAAGAACAAAGGAAGAAGTTTAATTAGAGACAAGGATAGGACCCCAAGTAAGTATCTTGTTGCATTATTTAACATACAGGGTTCATTTAAAATCTTACCACTCAAGTTATCTGCAAAAGAGAGATTTCAAAATATTTATTGAGGGGGAAGGTTGTTACAAAAATTTGAACCCCTTAACCCCCAGGGCTACTACCCTAAAATTCCTAAATGTGAAGGGGGTCGAGTGATACATCATATTAAAGCTCCTGACGAGTACTTTCTAACCCTAGAATATAAAGTCAATATCTTTACCTACTACAAAATGACCGTACTTTACAAATTACCCAAATACCTGATTGGGATAGCCATATTTAAACTAATAAAGTAAGATGTATTTAGTGGGGTATTATTTTAAAACTCTTTTAAAAATCCTTTTAATGGTGATAATAGTTAGTGATCAGCAAATACGATATTTTTTACCTATACCGATAATCGGCCGATACCGATAATCGACCGATAACGATATTTTAGTTCCCGACACCGATATAATATCGGTATCGGCACATTTTTAAAAAAGCTTTAGCTATTTAATTGAATTCCTAAATACAAGTAAAAAGTGTTAACAGAGGAAATGCTGCAAAGCATTTTTTAGTCAAATACTGGCCTCGCCGCGAACGTAACGTTAACGTTAATAAAAAAAATATGCCCTTACTAAAAAATCAGGCATTTTCTAATCCAGCTGCAAGTAATAATGCATATAGGTCAGCATTTTAAAAAAATGTAGTTAGGAAATTTTAACTAAGGACGGCAGTGTTTTTCAGATGGCAATTTTTTTAGATGCAGTAAATATTTACTGTAACAAAAGAAACAAACTGATACCTAAGCCTGTAGAAAGTTTGTTTTTTTGCACCGTAATTTAAATGAGTTAAACTTTGATTATTATTAATGTCTTGCATTCATTGCAACTTTTATTTAAACAAACTATGTAAAGATTTATTTTTGCCAAAAGTAGTTAAAGTACCTTGTTTTTTTTTGTTTTATTCCAATACAATAATAACTTTTATTACTTTTTTAATGTTACCGTTAAAATTATAAAAATAAAATAATATGTTCCTATTAGAAATAATTTAGTAATTTTATTAAAAAAAAAAAAAATGTTAAAAAATAGTTTGTACTTACAAATAAATAAAATACTAAATTTTAAATACACTGATATTTATTGGCAAGATTTTGCCCAACGGCAAAATTTGCCGATATACCGATACACCGAGATTTATATCGGTATCGGCCGATTACTAATACTAGTGATGATATACAGGGAAGGATAAAAAGTGTATATTTTTTAATGAAGCACCCTGTATATTATATTATCAATAAAAAGATCTTTAAAAGAGCTTTAGGAAAATGTCCCATTAGGTACATCTTACTTTATTAGTTTTGGAAATATGGCCACCCCAATCAGGTATTTGGGTAAAAGTACCGCCATTCCATTTTGTAGTAGGTAAAGATATTGACTGTATATTCAAGGGTTATAAATTACTCTTCAACAGCTTTAAAATGATGTATCTCTCTACCCCCTTTCCAATTTAAGAATTTTGCTGTGGTAGCCCTGGAGGTTAAGGGGTTAAAGGGGCGGTGTCCAATTTTTTGTAAAAACGTTTCCTCTCAATAAATATCCTGACGTATTTCGGCGATTTTCTCAGATCTGCCTCTTTTCGAAGATAACTTGAGTGGTAAGTTTTTAAATGAACACCCTGTATAATAGCCGACTTTTTGGTGTTAGTGCATGGGGTTTTACCAATATCTAAGGGTAAATTCTACTGGGTCAAAATATTTGCAGTTTAGAAACATGTATCCTAGTGCAAAATTAAATTAAGGGATTTTGAAGTAAATATAAACAAAAACTTTTTTCTGGTACCAAAATTGGTGATTTTGGCGTCTGGGAACTAAAATTTATGTAATTGATTCCAAGACATTTAAGATACTAAGTTCAAAGACTTTATGGATGTCTCTTAGCATTTACCAGATTAAAAAATACAACATTTTGGGAATACAGTATTGAAAGAATACTGGGTACATCATTGTGTTTATAGTTTCACTTTTTTTTCTTTAATATTTTGTATTTTACTCTTTTATTTAAAGTTTTTATGTATTATATTTTATTTTCATGATATTTTAAATGTTTATGATAGGTGCTGTTTTGTAACAATTGTAATATTGTATTATGTAGATTTCGTTTGTTTTTGACATTTTTGCAGTATTATTAATATTATACAGTGTGTGCCAGGATAGGTGTTACAAGAGGACAAATGGACCAAAAACTTTTGAATTTTAAAACGAAATTTGGGAAAGACTGGTTGCATGGCCCAAAACCAATAAATACCAAATTTTACCCCAATTGGTACTATACAGGGCGAGTTATAACTAAAAATATGAGAAATGCCCAGGCGCTAAATACTTTTATTTTTAAAAATAGAAAAAAATTGAATAAGCAAATGTTGTAGAGAATTTAATTTTTATGTCAAAATTTGATGTTGAAGCATGAGAGTAAAAAAAAGTAATTGTCAATTTTTTACATTATGCATTAAAACTTAAATAATGGACAAGAGGAAGCAAAATTTAAAAGAAAATTTAATAATTAAAAAAATATATAATAATAAATTCGCTGCCTTAAGCCAAATATTTTAAAAACTGTGAATGCCATAAGTAAACAATTGACACAAATAATTTTTTTACTTTCATTCTTTCCCTTTAAGTTTTGACATAAATTTTAATTCTCCACAACATTTACTTATACTATTTTGTCCTATTCTTAAAATAAAGGTACTTTACTCTTGGTCATTTTCCATATTCTGAGTTGTAACTCGCCCTGTATATTACCAATCGGAATAAAATTTTGTATTTATCAGTTTTGGAGTAAGCGACCAATTTTTCCAAAAGGACTTTTAAAAATTTCAAAATTTTTGGTTCATTTGTCTTCTTGTAACACCTATCCTGGGACACACACTGTTTTTCATATTTTTTTGGTTTTAATATTAAAAATCCTTTATTTAAGAATAAAGTATAATTTGATTTTATCTGATTTAATGCAGTATGGATTCCTAATCAAATAAACATAAGTTGTAGACCTTTGTTACTCTTAGATTGCCAGAAACAACTACATTATTTTAAAGATCTTGTTTTTCAATTGCTATGGCAGGTATCAGTATAAAATAATCACAACGAAACTACAACACCAATAGTTATGTGTAGAACTACATAATAGTGTTATACTCTTTTAGGAAGTTTATCCAAACCTGGCGACCTAGGCGTTTAGAGGAAAATCATTAAAATTGATTGGGTATTTTAAAATTTAAAAAATCAGTGTAAGATTTGAGAAAAACGAAGAATACTTACAAAACACCAAAACTATCATTGAATAGAAATAATCAGACCACTGAATTAAGACATTTGGGCCTCCATTAAGTATAGTGTTGATTATTTGCATTCACGCAAAAAATTAGATATAACAAGAAATTCCCTTGGAAACCTGATTAAATAAGAACTTTAGGCATGATGGGATTCCTTTGCATTTTTATGGAGAATATTTATGTAGCTAATTGCTGGTTGGCTCTTATTCATCGCCATCTCGGTCCCCTAATTTAACTTCCATGAACCTTGTTTTATAAAAAAATTGCGTATTCAACTGCAGTTCAAACCAGTAAAGAATTATTACCAAGAAATATAACACACCATATCTTCTTTATCTCACTTACTATTAGCTTTTGAATTAAGTTCATGGTTTTAGATTGCAATATTTTGACCTATTTTATATTACCTTAATATATTGGTAGGGTTTCTATAGCTAATAATATAAACATTATAACATTTTTTGGCTCTTTCTCTCCAGAAAAGTACTGGTTTCGTTTTTAATGTAATAAATGCATTTTTGTACATACATTTTTTAGTGAGTAGTCCTAGACCTGAAGATGATGCAGATAAACCTACAACAGAGAAAAAAGAAACACCAGTGCCAGAAAAGATTGAAGCAAAAGTTAGGAGAAAAATTGAACCAAAAGAAAAAGAGGAAACCCCAAAAGAATTAAATCTGAAAGTAGGGATACTAGTACCGAATTATCAGACGTTGCCAGTTCATCTAGTAGTAGGCCAAAACGGCATGAAATTAAACTAGTTAAAGATAAGAAAATTAAACCTGCCCAGGGTGAGAAGGTTAAAGTATTAATAGAGAGAATTGAAGAGGAAGTTAAGAAAGAAGAAAAGGTATGTAAAAAATAATATGTATGTAGTAGATTGTGAGTAATTTAATTAAAATTATTATTCAAAATAGTTTAAGCGACGATAATTCTATTTTATATTTTTAGTTTTTTGTTTTATTTCCATCACTATTTTGATTCACCTTTTTTTGGAAAAAAAATATGCTACTTACAAAATTAGGTTTTGATATTGATCTGTTTTTATGTGATAGGTTAATTATTTTAAAAGATAAATGTTAGCTTTGTAAGTAAAAACATAATATATTGTGAATTGTTTCTTGTGAAACATTTTTTAAATATTAATACTAAATAGGAAAAATTGCTTTTAATGTTTCAATAATTAGAGCATTACTCTACAATTGTTTCGCCTTTCTAGGGCTTCATCAAGAGTACTTCATATACGAAGTACTCTTGATGAAGCCCTAGAAAGGCGAAACAATTGTAGAGGAATGCTCTAATAATTGTTGAAACATTAAAAAGCAATTTTTCCTATTTAGTATTAATATATAATATATTGTTATTTAAAGTAGTTTGTTACTAAATATAAATTAACTTTTCAAAAAATCATTAAGCAAAGTTTGGCTTAAAGGTCTAAAAAAGAAAGAATTTATTTTGTCTGTTTGCCATTCTAAAATAGTTTACAGTAGTTAATTTTAGTTTCTGTTAGTTTTATATGTAATTAAGGTTTAATGTAGGACTAGATTTTTCGTATTAACACTGGTATATACTAGTGTACAGTATTTCTGAATAACAAACATACTATTATTAGTTTATAAATTCTAAATGATTTTACTAAGCTAGAAAACTTAAGCAATGTCAACCCTAAAGTTGGGCTTGTCTAAACCAGTGGCGGCTCGTGCATTGGAGAACATGGGAGGCTAAAGTCATAAAGACTATGTACACACAGAAAAGGCCGTTTTTTTAGGGTACCGCACCTATTTAAACCAAAATACGTAATATTTGCATAAATGCAAACAAAAATTGTGTCTTGACGCATTTATGGTTAAATTTAAAATTATATGTATAAAACTGACCATTAAAAAAACAAAAACAATGAAAAGGGGTTGTCTTTGAGTTATTTATTATAAATAAAGTCTTCTCACTCAATAAATATTACTTTTCTCTACTAATATAACAGTTTTGTTAAAGATTTAAAAATATTTTTTATTAGTAATATTAAATCCTCGATTTTGTAGATTATCTGACACTTAAATTAAAATCAAATTTGGTTGCGGCCTTCCCAGAGTTTTAATAATATAAAAATTATTATCATAAGTTAAAGAATTAAAATTATTTTTTAAAACCGATTGACTACATCGTCAGATTTTTAATTTCGTCCAATTTATTCATAATAAATTGACAAAAAAACTTACTGAAAACATCTTGAAAGAAAACAGCTTAAAAACACATTGAAAATATTTCCAAAAGTACTGCTATACTGCCTGTTTTATACTCAAATATTGGCAAGTAACACTAAAACGATTTACCGAAATATTTTTATTAGTCTTGGCCCGTCATGCCATTCGGGATAACTAAATCAACACAAAAACACAAGTCACACCAGGACTAACAAAGACCAACTGAGCATAGCCGCCTATGGCGGCTTACTTTACGAGTCGAAAATAAAAGGCGGGACGTTTGTTTTTGCTTGATCGGGCTCGCGATGCTGTGTTTTTAAAGCGGCCAGTAGTATCGGCTGGAGGCTTTGCCTCCCTTGCTACATATGACATTTATTATTTTGGGTTCATGGTTTCTTTGTAATTCAAATTTTCGCGGTTTGTGGGCGGTTTAATGCAGTGTGGTACGTAGTGATAGTGTTAATTCCGACATATTATTATGTATTTATATTAGAAACTAATGGTAAAGTAATGATACCCAACCATTTTTAGAAAAAAAATATTTATAGTTATTTGTCAATATCTTTAAATTTATTGCGAGGAATAGCCTCAAATTTTATGGGGAGGCTAAGCCTCCTTGCCTTCTCTGACGAGCCGCCACTGGTCTAAACCTCGAAATTTCTGTTTATTTTATCCTAGAAAATTAAAAAAAAAGGTTCAACAGATTAACCCTGTAGCAGGTAATCACATTTAAAAAAATATATTGTTGAAGTAATCATTGGTAAGAAAAATTCAGGTAAATATTTTATATTTTTACCGATCTTTGAATATGTATACTTATCAACCAATAGTTGTATAAAAAAACCTAAAATATGTATGTTTAATAGAAATGAAAGATGTTGGGGTTTTACTAAAAATAAAACTTATTTCGAGATTCCAAAGAATTTCTTTTTGTGGTGCATGTTATAAGGTGTTGTTTGTAAGTTTTATGAAAATAAATTAGTTAATAAGTAAGAAATAAACGTTTGTTGGGTGCCAATGTGTTTATAAAGAAAACTATTTTTAAAATTAAATTCAGATGATCTGATAAGTTTTTAGTATGTGTGGGTTATGACAAAAATAACTAAAATATTTTTCTTCTGTATTTGTCTAAAAAACTATTAAAATATCTAAATAAAATTTCTTATCCGCTCTTATCAGTTTATGTCTTTTTTACTATTATTATTCCAAGTTCTTTGGGTCCAACTAGTGATTAATTTTTTTTTATAACTAACAGTAGAGTGTTTTTATCATATGTAATTTCTTTAAACAACAGGTCCGGACTTTGTTATATTTAATATACATAAACTTATGAACTTTAGTTTTTTTATATTTACTATTGTTATAAAAGTAAGTGTTTGCATCGAAGCTGCGAAATGATTGTTCCTCTTACGTCAACCCAACTGTTTTATTTTAATTTAATAGTCCCTGGACCAGTAATAAAATTCACTTCATAATAATATCACTTTTAAAACGGTAAAAGGTATAAAAGGGTTTACCTTAAACGTATAAATTAAGTCGATCATTTGCTTACAAGTGCGAGTGTTTACTTATAGCTCAGGCGGAATAGCAGTATAAAAGGTCCTAAAAGGAATTTTGCCTTACAGCAAACTATTGGTATAGTTTTGTTAAGTGCATCATAACTTTGTAAGAAAAACACTTCTGAACCAAAGTAATGCGTTAGGGGATGAAGGAGGGTGCTTTTTAGGAGTAAAAATGGTTTTTGCATTTTCAAGCTAAACAGTAAATCCTATTAAAAAAAGTTAAATGTAAAAGTTGTCGACATTAAAAAACTACAACTTATGTCATAACCATTTTTACCCTAACCTCAAAAATTTTTGAGAAAAGTAGAAAAAACTGTTTTTTCGGTTTTTAATTATTATCTTTTACAAAAATAGTTCGATTAGGCTGAAATTTGGAGCAGATATACTTTTAATCATTCTTAATGTACTGTTTTTTTTTATCAATAAATATTCAGCCGTCATTATGAAAACTTACTTTAAAAAAAAATGAAAATTTTCAACCGCTATTTTGACTTAATTTTTTTCATCAAAAATGGTTCGCTAAGGGCTTATTTTTTTCTTTTATTTTTGTGTTAACTTTTAATAAATAAAAAAAAAATATATACAGGGTGGCCCATCATATTCGACACGGTCTGTAGCTGGATAACCATGGGGTTTTTAAAAAAAGTAAATACTGGAACATATACAGGTCGGATAAGACCACAGTATAAAATGATTTTAGTCTATACAGGGTGTCTCAAAAAGTGTGACGTATCAAAGTTATATTTTTTTAAATGAAACACCCTATATTTTATGACGGTTTTAGATTCTACTTTAAAATATAACTCAAGTTTGCTTATAGTACTAATTGTCTAATTTTATTCGTTTTTGTGATATTTGATTTTTTGAAAAATGCAGAGGTAAAATTAAATTGATTATACTTTAACACTTTAAACTTTAAAATGTGTAACAAGATTAGAAAAAGTCTGCCATATCATACGTAGGTTAAATCAAGATCAAATATTGTACAGGGTGATCAAAAAATAATTTAAATTTTTCAGAAAATCAAATAGCCATATCTCTCTTATGTTAAATGGAACACCCTTTATTTTTTTACGTCACATGATGACAAATAAAATACTCTTTTCAAATGGTGTATAGGTTGCCTATACCTATCTTTTGTGCTTTTTTAGTAAAATCTGTTTTTACAAATTTTTAGTCCAAATCTTTATTTAAATTAAAATAACAGCGACCATTTATTGATTACCAGTGTTTTAGTCAGTTTAAAAGAAATTTCAATGATTTTAAATAAAAACCCTTCTTCTACAACAACAAGATGATATAATACTGGTAGGATGTAAAAAAATGGTTTACTTTAGTCTAGAGTTAATCCTGAAAAATATTCCAGGAGAAATCATCTGATAACCTTAATAGTTGCTTTAAAAAATTTGACACAGTGATTATAGATAATGGAAGAAACGAGTTATAGGTGACAGAATGTCGTCATAACTGACCAGAGGCGTTATTAGGATTCTTTAAAAACACAAGTTTTATCATTACCACATTCAGCTGAAATAAGTGTTATTGAAAGTAGCATTATAAGCAACTAGTGAATTTTTTTCTGTGAATTTTAAAAATAGTGGCCGATAATACAAAATCTTTTAATTTTGTGCTTTTTCCAACAAATTTACATTTTGCAATAACGGCTTAGTAAATAGGCATAGCTATATATCACTGCCTACTTACATTTAAATAGACATTTGGAATAAAAATATGTTACGGAATTTACTCAAAAAGTATAAAAGATAGGTATAGGCAACCTACAAACCATTTGAAAGAGCATTTGGTTTGTCATCACGTGGTGTAAAAAATTACAGGGTGTTCCATTTAAAATAAGAGAGATATTGCTATTTGACTTTCTAAAAATTGAAATTATTTTTTGATCACCCTGTATAATCTATGATCTCTATATGACCTACGTATGATAAGGCAGACTTTTCCTAATTTTGTAACAAATTTTAAAGTTTAAGGAGTTTATTATTGTTAAAATAAAATTAATTTAATTGCACCCCTGCATTTTGAAAAAAAATCAAATATCACAAAAACGAATAAAATTAGACACTTGGTACTATTATCAAACTTAAATTACTTTTTTTATGTAGAATCTAAAACCGTCATAAAATAAAGGGTGTTCCATTTAAAAAATATAACTTTGATACGTCACACTTTTGAGACATCCTGTATAGAGTAAAATAATTTTATACTGTGGCCTTATCCGACCTGTATATGTTTCAGTATTTACTTTTTTAAAAACCCCATGGTTATGCAGCTACAGACTGTGTCGAATAAGGTGGGCCACCCAGTATAATTTAATTAACAAAAATTAAAAAAAATAATAAAAACACAAAATATTGACATTTTTCATTATACTCGTACATTGTGTTATTTTCGTCGAAAAATTAATACCATTTATTAAAATGTAATTTTTAAAGAATTTTTAAATATTTTAAAAACATTAGAAATATTTTTAAATGTGAAAGTTGAATTAGAGGTATACAGTGTGACCCGGAATTGGTTAACACCAAGAGGACAAATGGAACAAAATTTTTAAATTTTAAATCGGATTTTAAGTAAATGTTGTAAGAATTGAATTTTACATTAAAACTTGTAGTTAAAGCATTAAAGAAAAAAAAACGTTTATTGTCAATTTTTTTACATGTTATGCACTTAAATAAGCAGACAGCACACTATCGCGGAACGGAACAGAATGGAAGCGAACGGAAATTTTAAAAGCACATAACTAAATGGGAGTCCGCACACTATCGCGGATCGGAATACCGAGGAACTTCCATTTAGTTATATGCTTTTAAAATTTCCGTTCGCTTCCATTCTGTTCCGTTCCGCGATAGTGTGCTGTCTGCTTATTTAAGTGCATATAACATGTAAAAAAATTGACAATAAACATTTTTTTCTTTAATGCTTTAACTAAAAATTTTAATGAAAATTCAATTCTCTATAACAATTACTTATACAATTTTGTTCTATTTTAAAAACTAGTACTTTACACTAGGTCATGTTTCATATTTTTAGTTATAACTTGCCCTGTATATTACCAATAGGAGCAAAATTTTGTATTTTTTTGTTTTGGATCATGCGACCAGTTTTCCAAAATGCCGATTTAATATTTAAAAATGTTGTTCCATTTGTCCTCTTGTAACACCAATTTGGGTCACACTGTATACCTGTAATCCAACTTTCACATTTAAAAATGTTTCAAAACTTTTTAAAATATTCAAAAATTACAATTTTAATAAATAGTATTAATTTTTCGACAAAAATAACAATGTACGAGTATAATGAAAAATTACAATATTTTGTGTTTTTTATTTTTTTTTCAATTGAAGTATATTTTTTTGCATTTATTAAAAGTTAAAAAAAAATGAGCCCTTAGCGAACCGTTTTTGATGAAAAAAATTAAGTCAAAATGGCGGTTGAAAATTTTCTTTTTTTTTTAAGTAAGTTTTCATAATATCGGCTGAATATTTATTGATAAAAAAATACGGTACACTAAGAATGATAAAAACTATATCTGCTCTAAATTTCAGCCTAATCGAAATATTTTTGTAAAAGATAAAAATTAAAAACCGAAAAACAGTTCTTTCTACTTTTCTCGAAAATTTTTGAGGTTAGAGTAAAAATGGTTATAACATGAGTTGTAGGTTTTTTTAATGTCGACTACTTTTACATTTAATTTTTTTAACAGGATTTACTGTTTAGCTTGAAATTGCAAAAACATTTTTACCCCCAAAAGCACCCTCCCTTCACCCCCTAACGCATTATTTTGGTTCGGAAATGTTTTTCTTACAAAGTTATGATGCTTAACAAAACTATACCAATTCTTTGCTGTAAGGCAATTTTTTTTTAATCAGGTATTCAGCCTGGACTATTATAGAAATGTGATACCACTAAATAGCAGAATCACTTTCCTATAAGTAAATACTGGCACTTGTAAGCAAATGCTCGACTTTTTGATACGTTTGAAGTAAATCCTTCTATACCTTATACTTATAAGCAAAAGCATTTTCTTCTTTTTATTTATATGACCTCATATATGGCGGTATGAATATTTGTGGTAGACTCGTCAAAAGCAAACCCCCTAAAAAGGTTTTAAAGGTGTTATTATCATAAAGTGAATTTCATTACTGGACCAGGGACTAGACTTAATATAATTATTAACAGATGGGCTACAATCATCTAACTTTAGATTATCGGATATATTATAGGTTCAGTTTACCAGATCCAAGTCTCTTACAAATGCAAATACACAAATAAAGCCAAAGGATCCTCCACCAAAAGAGATGGTGATTACTAGACAAAGCAAAGAAGCTGCTACCTCTCCTGCAAAAGCAGTACCAAAACCAATTGTTAAAAAAGTTATTCACAGAGAGGAAGAGGTAAAAAAGTTTACAAGATTTAAATATGAATCAAGTTTTTACAAATTTCTATTTGCAGGAAAAAGATAAAAGACCCAAACCTAGAAAGAAGACTGAGAGCGATAAGTCATCATCAGACGGCGGTAGTTCGACTGATACAGCCCTGACATTGGCTAAACTTGGTGACAAATTAATAGTTTACTATGGCCCAACAAATGAATCTAAGGTCACTTATGAAGCAAAGGTTGTGGATATCGATAAGGATCAAACTGGGCCTATTTATTTAGTTCATTATACCGGTTGGAATACAAGGTAAGTAGCTTATTATTTAATAAGATATTATTAAGAAGTGTTTCATAGTTTTTTGAAAATATTAAAGTAATTAAATCATTTATTTAAGAAATCTGTTAGGTTCACTTTATTGAATTTTCAGTAAACAACAAAAAACTTTCTTTCTTTAAAATTAATAAAGATTTTGGCCTAAAAATATAATAGTACTTAATAACTTCTCAAAACGAATGTTATTCGTATTAACACTTAAATACTCATAGTTTTTTGTTAATAAATATTTTTAGCATTTGACTTCTTTCTGCAGTAAAATAAAATTTTATAGAGTGTCTCTAAAAGGTATGGAAAAAATGCTACCACAAATTCCTGAGGCCAAAATATGACGATCTAAGCCAACTTCCCTTAGTCCAAAAGTGGATATTTTGGAGATACAGTGCATTAAAATTTGTTTGTAATGGGTGTATTGTCAAAATATTGGGCTAAATGGGGTTTTGGTAGTTGAATTTGCTATCAATTTTATTGTAAACTGTAGATGGCGCCACCTTCGGTATTTTGCATAAATTATAAACAAAATAAGTTTTTTATGCCAAAAAATCGAATTCCTAATTATAGTTTACGTAAAAAGGTATTCTTGGTAAAAGTCGATTTAGGCAGCTGTTTTTGATGTATCTAGATTTTTAAAAATCATTTTCTGGTGATTTTAAGAAGAAAACTTTAAATAAACCTATGTCATATCATAAATATCTTCTTTTTAAGATACACAGTGGTAAAAAAATAATATTTTTTTGAAAACTTTACCACCCTGTATCTCTAGTCAGTAAAATGGTCTGTTTTACTAACTTTAAGCATTAGTTCGGCATGCTTGTTACAACAAGACGAGTTTAGTGAAGTAACCTTTTTTTTTCGCCCTTTCGGGGTCTTCCTCCTAGGTCCGACCATCGCCCCACTAGGTGGTGCGCTACACCCTAGAGGCTTATTGTGCCTTGAACCCTACTCCTTCCCATTCACACGCCATTCATTCCATAACTTGAATGGTTGCTGCTCGATTCGTCCGTTAACCCCGAGCAAAACACCGTGTACCGCCGCCCAAACCAGCGGTCACGCGATCACCCATCCAAGGTATGGCCACGCTCCTCAATGTTTAATTCCGGTGATCGACGCTGCCGACCCCACCGGAACAGCATCAAGCGCGGCTGTGAAGTAACCATACAGGGTTACCAAAGAACGACCATAAAAATTACTTTATATACACATTATGAACTTTCTCTCTTCACTAGTTTCTGTACTAAACGCGATTTTTCTCATAAAGTAAAAGACAGGCGCATGATGGATGACAGATTTTTTTCACAGAAACGTGAGTTTACATAGTACAATTATTGAAAGTCGCCGCAAATCTCATTTTCGCCAAAAATATCAGTTGACAGGTTTCTAAAATAACCGATTTAATTACACTATAAACATTTTTGTACAGGTGATTTTCTGAGTTAGATCTAGTGTTAGTTATAATTTAACTCTATTGAAAAGCAAAACAATTTATTTATAGATATGATGAATGGATACCAGCTTCCCGGATAGCCGAGAATCTTAGTTCAGGCGTAAAGTCAAGAAGAACCAAGGTTCCAGCTCCCGTCAATGTTAGACCCGCACCTTGTAATCCTTCGACATCATCAACCAAACCTGTGGCAGCTAAAAGAAGCCGTGTTACATCAGTTTCTAGCAGAGGGCCTATGGAAGATAAACCACCAAGGTCTACAACACCATCTAGCGTTACTTCTTCCAGCAGCCGCACTAAAAGTCCTGCTACCCCTGCTACGAGGTCAAACAGATTGGCAGCTAGGAAAGGTGGGTATAAATATTAAACCTAAATTTGTTCCTATTGCATAAAGCAAAATTTTAAAAACTCCTAAATTAGACGCCACAAAGATGATTTTTAGCTTGTAGAAAGCTAGAGGTAGGGTGGGACACTATACAGGGCTGACGTCACTTGGGGGACTCTGACTTAGGAATTTTGACGTAAGAGGAAGACGTTCGGGATGACGTAAGTGTTTGACGTTCGGGATGCCGTTCAGGTGACGTCTGGGATGTTTTGATGAAAGAGGATGACGTTAGAGTTTGAAGTTTGTATAATATATTGTTTATGTATCAACAACAACAATAAAAGTAAAATACTATTATCTGATGATTTATCATTCAGTAGTATAGTAATTTAACATATGTTTTGTGAAAGTTATTAAACTCTGCTTCTGTTAAAAAAAATCGGTTTTAAATATATTATTTGTTGGGTTTTACATTTACCCATATAAAAATGACTTTATTTTTTTTTCAAAAAATTCAGTTTTGGTGGGAAAGTTTAGTTAAAAATAATATTATTTTAATCTTTGAGCAATATATACCTACCAAAAGTTAATCTTCTCACAGAATGTATAGTAAAGTAGATTGTTTTAAAATCGCGCCCAACTGAAAAAAATTCCCTAAAGGGTGAAAACCGGGTATTATCAATACAAATCCTAAACTCTTTAATAAAATAAATTAATAAAATAAATTTTAATAACAATTATTTTTTCGTAGTTTCTAAAAATGTGTGGGTGTTTTAACAAGAATTATTTCTAGAAAAGGTGGGAAAAAAATATGTTGAGTCTTCTTAGTTTAAACTCAAAAGAATTATTATAGGGTTATAAAAAGTATATTTTAGTCAATCATGACACAGTATTTTAATATAAATTTAGCGCTATAGGAAGAGTAAAACATTGCAGAATTTATATCATAAGTAATACTTTGAAAAACGCTTAGCAACAGTGTGGTTAATAATAAAAGAAGAAAAATACAAAGTAACACTAATAAAATATCAGTAATAAACTTGCAAAATACAGGGTTAGAAAAAAGAACTAATATTTTTTTGGCTCTATATATTTTTGTATAGGAAGCATAATATTTACTAATATAAATTGATCTCCTATTTTTAGAGTCTTCAAAGAAGAGACGAATATCCGCACAGACAGATGTATCATTACAATCCGAATCGGAAAGTGGCACCTCAGAAAGTGAACCTGAACTGCCACGAACTCGAAGTGGCAGTATAAAAAGTGAAGAGCCAGATCTTAAAGTTTATAGAAAACGAGTTCCAAGACCTGCACCACCTGTAAGTTTAAGAAAGTAAAATGTGTGATAGGTATTGTTTTTATATTAATTAATAACTCAATATTTTTTAAAAATAACGTCTTTCCTTAGGAGATTTAAAAGAGATTGTTGATAATTTTAAAATTTGATGTTTTACCAAATTCTAGCCTAAACCACAAAAACGAAAAAGAGCCAATTAAAGAAGAGGAAGAAAGTGAGAAAGAGGAAGAACCTGAAAAAATAACTAGGGAAAGGAGAGTTAAGAAAGTTAAAAAAGCTGCAGATAAATCAGCCGACGAAAGTGACGAAGAAGACAGCGTCGGCCATCCAAAAGGAAGAGACTTTGATCTTAACCAAATACGGTCTGAACTTAAGGGTTTTTCAAAAGCCCTTAAAGTACCAACGGTGGACGTTGAAAAAGATGGTATTTCATCTTCTGATGATTCTTCAGTAACTGCGACTATACAGGTTAAAGAGGAAAAAGTAGAAATTAAGGTTAGTGTCTCAATGATAATGTAATTATATTCATTTTCACAATATGTTTTTGTTTACATTTTTAAAATAACTATGTTTTATTTTAAAGGTTGAAGAAGAAGATGAGGTAACACCTAAAATATCACCCCAGCGACAGTCGCCAAAACTAGAAAAGTCTTCCAGTTCTGAGGATATTTACGAGTTTAAAGAGCCAGAGCCTTTTGAATTCGAAAGTAGATCAAAACTTGTTGATGATAAAAATGTTAAAAAGCGTCTACCGAGAATCTTTGAGGAGCTTGAGAAATCCCCCAGAAAAAGAGGGGCTAAGTCGCCACTATCTCCAGGTAAGCCTAATAGTTTCAACAAAGGCTTTGCTTTTAAGAATTAGAATTACTTAATTTGCTACTTAGCTCTTTTAGTAAAGCAATAACCTACATATGCTGAATAATGAAAATAAGATGATTTTATTTGTTTATAGGTAAAGCTGACAAATTGGATCTACCTGAACCAAGAACTTACTCGAGGGTACCAAAAAAGTTCACATTTCTGATGATGAAGATGATGAAGACATATTGGAAGAAGAAGATATACCTACTGGAGAATTTGACAGAGACGATCCATTCGATAAGTTAATAATATCACCAAGTTTTAATCTTATTAGAACCAGTCCAGAAAAACCTGTCGAAAATAAACCAGTAAGTATAAGTATAAAATATTAGTATTTTTGCGATAAAGTAGGTCGCATTTTATATTAAAGTATATTGCACAGTTTTAATGATTTTTATTAAATGAATTATAATGTGTTATTTTAAAATAATTTAGTTCTGGTTAGTACAGTATTTTCATTTATTTTAGATACCAGCAAGTCTTTTAGATGAACCATTAAGTCTTTTAGAGAACTTCCCGAAAATTCGGATGAGTTCAGTAGGGACATGGAGCTATCCGATTGTGAATCGCAAACTCAGATATTTACAAGAGCTGGTACTTTATTTACAAATACATTTTCAAAATCTTCCCCTGATAGAAATACTCCAGACTTGGAATATTCAAGTAGTAAAACTGATGAAGGTATATTTTTATCATTTGTAATTTTATACAAAATAAGTCAGTATAACAAGTATTTTCAGCTTAAGGCTATGACTTAAATTTATTTCACAGGTAAAACAACTAACAGTGATGATGATGAAATTCAAGAACAAATAAAAAGAGTAATTGCACAAAGTTCATCAACAGATGACGATAGTAATGATGCACTTATAAACATTCCACTATCTGCAGCAAGTAGTCCTCCTAAGATATCTACTGAATCTACTCAGACCAAAACGTTATCAATTTTAGGAGTTCCTACTACAGCTCCAGTTGTAGTAACATCTCACATTATGAAGGAAGCAGTAGTTCCTTTAGTACCAGTTGTAACCAAGGTCTGTTACTTTTTATATTTAAAAAAATCTAATTTATTAAATTGCTTGTTTAAAAACAACCAAAGGTCTTTATCACCAATAATTTTTCTTTCTTGTTTAGACCACTATCACAAATGTGGAAAAACAGGAACCTAAGTCACCAAAACCAGAAGAAGCTAAACCATCATCACCAAAAAACCGATAGATCCGGCTCTTCAAGAAACCGATAGCTCGCTCTTAGAGTCAATAGTGTCAAAACCACCCCTCATACTAAATCCAAAATTAGATGATACTGGAAAAGAGCTGACAGTTAAAACAGGAACGAGAATTGCGGATTCGATTTTGCAGAAGATTAACCTAATTAAAAATAACATTGAAACAAAACCAAGCAAACCTGAACCTAGTACAAGTAGTAGTTCTTGTACTATTTCCAGTAACAACATAGATATTTTAGAAACAAAACCTACTATTACTACAAATGCCAAATTGGAAAAGACATCGGAAGTCGGCACTTCAAGTACTGAATTTAAGACAAAAATTAACGTGGAAGTCAGAGAACAGTCAAATCTTGACTCAAACACGACTTTTGAAGATAAACCAAAAGCAAGTTCTGAAACAAGTCTAAGCTTTGAAGTGAAACCAGGACCGAGCCTTGAAAAGCTGAAAGATGAAGAAAATTTATCAGTGATACTTCCAGAAACTAAAGAAAATATCTTAGAAACTAAAACACAACCTGTGGAAACAAAACAAAAACCTGTCGAAAACAAACCAAAATCAATAGAAACTAAACCAGTTGTTGAAACTGCAGGACCGTCAAATTTAAAGACTGAACAGACGGAATTAAGAAAACGTAGGAGAGCTATCAGTAAACCATATATTGATGAATCTGAGAGTGACAGTAGTGATTCTGAGCATTTAATCATTGCCAGGTCTGATGAAGATGATTCCCACTCAAGTTCATCTGATAATAAACCACTTATTGAATGTAAAGATAATACTGACAGTAATATGTCCCTTCAGGTATGTTTATCTTTATAAGTTTGAAACATTTTCAGAATTTATGGTTTAAATCCTATATAGTTGTCATTAAAATCAAAACTTTCAGCGGTGTTTTTTTTTTAAATTACATTAATATTAACAGAATGTTATCAAATAAACCTTATCTTATAAGAAAATATACCTAAGGGTGCAGCTTCAAATTACTAAATTAACTTTTTTCCGAAATTTGGCACATTTTATAATCTTATTGCTTTAAAATAGAAAAAAATATATGATTGGCTGCACAATGTTAATACAGTTTTTTTTTTTTGTTTAGAAAATACTTATGACTGACGATTCTCAGTCCCAGCCAGAAGAAGAGAAACTTACCGAGGAAAAGAGAAATTTTAGCTTTGATGACATAAAACCTAAAGAAAATGCCGAAGAGAACTTAGAGGTACTAGTAAAGGAACCTCTTCCAGAACCTGTAAAAGAATTAGAGATTAAGACTGATAATGAACCTAAAGTGGAAGATGCCAAAGAAGAACAGGATCCTAATTTGCATTCTTTACTACTTTGCGAAGAGGAGATTCCTAGAAGTCCGGCACCCGCTCCTGAAATATCCAATTTAGCTGAAGTTCCAAGTACTTCATCTGTAAGTTGTAATATTATGACAGTATCTTTTCTTATGTTCTTGTTAATGCTGATATAAACTTTATAACAATAAATAAAAATGTATTTCTTAGGTTCATGAAATGCCATTTGCCAGTGCTCCAGGAACAAGTAACAGCAAAATGTTAATTGAACCTAAGAAGCATCCTCCTCCATTGGTAATTCCACCCGAAAGGGAGAATAGGTTAGATGCACAGACTGTTATAGAAAATACTCCCCTACAACACCTGAAAGCACCATTAGTAACTTATCTCCCAGGGGGTAAGTTTTTAAAATTCCAAAAAGTAAAAACGTAATGTGTTTTTGATAGCTGACAGGCCCGTTGGAGGTTGTAGTCTTTGACCTCTGACCATAAATATTTTTATGGAATAATTATGGTGGATTTATTTTATAAGGTACATGTAAATCTACGTTTTCCTTTTTTAGGGATAATGGGAATACATCACCTAACTCAAATGATAGTAAGTCAAACGAAGCTGAACCAGATTTTGAAGTCGAACATAGGCGAACGGGCTCCATGAAAGTTACACCTTACAGTGAGGAAGGTAATAATTTACTTTGTTTATAATTGTCTAAATTAACTTTGGTATTTATAACTGTTAAATGACCCTAAATTATCTAAAAACTTGCTAAAATGATGTTTATTACAGATACACAAACTGGCGGCGAACTTCCCGTAAAAATCTGATACTTTTGGACCACCAGCCACTTGTAGAAAGCGACGGCGGTCTCTACGTATTTCAGAAGACGGTCCTTCCGGTCTGGCGCCGGTTAAACGCGGCCGTAAACCACGGCAGAGACGAGATAGTGACAGCGACGATGCATCAGAGAACTCCATGGCAGGAAGCGTTGGGGGCGGCGGTAACACACCTCGCAGTACGTCTTCCTTGTATGACAGATCCGCTCGGTCACCCCGGCCCTCTAAATACAACTTCTTTGTTGAGTTTGGTTAGTACTAAATTTTAAAATATCAGCATATTTAACTTTCTCATTGAACATATCATATTCTCCGGAAGGTACAGCCTATTGTAATGTTTTTTCTAATTAAAGAGTTTTTATGTTAATCTTGTTGAAGAATACAGTTCCTATATTTAGTAAAAAGGTTAACTAACACCTGATTTATTTACAATTAAAATTAACAGTTCCTTTTTTTAGATCCTAGTTTGGATAGTGGTCAAAGAATAGCAGTGTTACAGCAGAAACTTTGTGAACTTAGAAAGACTTATGCAGATGTAAAGGCTGAATTAGCAGCAGTGGAGAGGCGGCGAAAAAGATTAGAAGGCGTGAACGAGAAGGTATCTATTAAAATATTTTTATTTTTTTACAAATAACTTTACTAACAAATAGTTCTTTTTACAACTAAAATAAATTTATTGACATTAGAGTTTTTTGAGATATAATTGATAGTTTTTTGGTGTAATATGCAATTTCCTAAAGATTAAGTTCTAATCCATCAAACCTTTTAGCAGCAATTGGGGTATTAGTAAAGCACTTTTTAAGAATTGTGGGATTGTACAATCAGAAAAAAAAATTGTTGAAAATGATAGGAGTTTAAATAAAAACTGTTTATATTATGTTATTCTTTTCTTTCTTCTTAGTGGCCAACTAATATATATAGTTTAGATGTGGTTTTCTTTCTTTGCCTTCTATATATATATTGTTTTATTATTTAATATTCTTGGGATTAAAGGCCAGATAAAACAAAATTTTCTTTATAAAATACTATTTTAATTTTAACGTTTCGGCTCTCGGTATGAGGCCTTCATCAGAACTTATTAGATAGAAATTTCCATGTCCAGTCAGTGTTAAAATTTAACATAAACACAACATTTTTGGACGATAACATAAAGGATTTTAGTATACATATATTACACACATAGCGACACAATTTTAATTTGTATATATATATATATATATATATATATATATATATATATACAATTGTCATTAAATGTTTTCGTAGGCACTTTATCTACTTGTGGCGTTCTTCGCTCTGATTGGTGTTTTCGGATTTATGGCGGGCTTTTTATTTTATAGATTTATTTTATTAAAATTAAATATTACCTTTGATTACATTGTTAAAATAAACACGTTTTTTTACAATCCATTAATCTTTATTGGGTTATTCCTGTTTAATAAAATAGTTAGCACCTAAAAAAGAATAACATAGGAACAATAATTTAAATTTTAATTCATCAGTCTAAACAAAATCTCTCCTTTGAGATATATTGGGTTTTAAATTAAAGTTGTATATTTATCTGGCATTTATTTCAAACATATTGGATTATACATTAGAGTAGAATTCAACTAAGAAAAAGCCACCACACAGTTCAGCGAGCTTATGGGACTGTTGAATAAAATTATTATATCCAAAACTAATAGAGATAAATATATTATATTTGGAATTTTTGTAAAGCTCTTTGGACTATCTTTATAATGGTGACATAATATACATTATTAATTATGAATATATATAAACATTTAAAAATATCAAACTTTTTGTCCTACCCTGTATATTTTAAGAGATTAAAAATTTTGCTAATTGATTTGTAAACTACAGAATTAACCCAAAAACCGATATTTTTGTTAATTTTGTAGGATAAAAGAGAAAAAAGTTTAGGGGGTGTAAATTTATATTTGAACTTGAGGTAGTTTATACTTACTATACAGGGTATTATGGAAATACTTTACTATAATGAAATCCCAAGATACTGACGTAAATACAAATTGTGTGAATAAATAAAAATAGTCCGAATGGGGGACCACTATTAACTATTAAAATATTTGACCCTAAAAGTAAAAACTAGTCAAATTACATACCCGCCACTGTCAGCGATCTCTTTATTATTTTATTTTGATTTTATGATTATTTTTACACATATCTCTTATTTCCGCAATAAAATTACATTATTTACCGGTAAAAAATACATTAAACTTATTTCAAGGTATTTGTACACTATATCCCAGATTATTATCACACAAAGAGTTAAATTACAAACGTTCCGCACAAAAAAAATGAGTTGCAAATGACAAATACAACAATACCCGAAAAATACTTCACAAGTACCTTATTTGTAGGTTTATTCTTTTGGTATCAAAAAATAATTAATTATCTAATATTTTAAATAATAATTGTATTAAACACCCACAAATATTGTTTTTATTTGTACCAAAATCTTTCAGTGCCTTCAATCAGCTAGCGCTGTCATTGGGTTCATTCCCTGTGCCTCTCTCCAAAGTTGCCACTTGTCGTTGTAAGTGACTAATAAATACATTTTAATTTATTATGGCGCAGTATGAACGTAACGACAGCTATTGTTTAACATATTACGGTATTTTGGAGGTATTTTTTTATTGGGATGTATCTAATTAATGTGTAATACAGCGATAAGAAAAGCTGCATAAAATGTTTTAAGCTTATGGATTTTTTGTGGTTAATCCATGCAATTTCTATATGTAACTTTATACAATATAGAACTTTTATTGTAAAGTGTTTAATAAATATAATTTGTTGCAGGCATGTGAGAAAAGGGTATTGTTATAAAAAAAATGGGTTTACAAAAAAAAATTAATTTACAAAAAAGAAGTATTAGGTATGTCTCTACACTACCCAAGAAGTTACCTATTTCCATATATTAAAGTATTTTCATAACACCCTGTATACAAAAACTGTAAATTATTTTTATAACAAACAGATTGTACTAATCACTTTTGGCATCAGGATCTTGAATGTTAAAAGCATTTATAATTAGCTCTATTACAACTTTTTTCTTACCCTATTGCCTAAACCCAAGATTCAGAAACAGTTACTGTAGGTAACTCTTGCAGAGTAAAAACGATCTGTTTTTAGAAATGTTGCAAATAATTGCAATTTTAAGTATAATAACCTTAATCTACATTAAATTTGCTACAAAACAAAAAAAAATGCAAATAATATATACTTTTTTTTAAGCTTGGAAAATTTGCCAAAACAAAACAATGAATAAAACTATGCACCATTTTTTTAAATAAGAAAAACAAATTGATGGACAAATAATTAGATGTAATTATTAAAAAATGTGTATGTATTTGTCGCCTTCATCATATAGACTTAAAAAACAAAGTTTTTTACTGTAAAAATTCTTACAATTTAAGCAATATCGTAACTAATATGACTGTTACTATACTACTTGCAATTTCTCTATACTTTAATGCGATAAATTTCAATAATGCATGGATATACAAATATATGATTTTGGGATATGAATATTTGGTCACTTAAGTATTGTTTTGACTAAAAATATTACCTGTGACAAAAAAAAAAGAAAATTAGGTTTTTGTTCATGTTTTGCTGTACTGTGCACCACCGTTATCATCGTGTTCTGTCTCACTTTCAAATTATTCCTCTTTTTGTTGCTCGCACACTATTTAAACGAAGTGTTAAGAAATATATAGTTGACGCCTCTGGCTTTTTCTTAGTTGAATCCAACTATAAAGCTGATTTTTTTAAATTGACGTTTCCGTCATCGTTCGCTGTTTGACGTTTCGGTTTCTTATATGGTATATGGAAACGATAAACAGAAAATATAAATTGACAAATAGAAAGTTGTTGTTTCATCTTCTAACTGAAAACGTCAAACAGCAAACGGAAACAGAAACGTCAATCTATATTTATTTACCTGAACTTCTTAGATGGTTCCATGAATAAATCATAATTAATTTGCCGTTTAATCCTGGTACCTAAAACATGGTCAAAAGTGAGGAGTACACACTGAGTGTTAAGTCATAGCACCTCTAACTTTTGAATTTGTATAGTACTAAATACAGGGTGTTACCAAACAAATGCGAAACATTTTAAGAGGTGATTTCCTGTTCAAAATAAAGGGTAGTTTGCTTTATAAACATAAGATCAAATGTCAACCATTAGGGAGATATTGTAAAAAAAAATAACAAAAACATGTCTTTATTTTTTATTGCTTAAAAAAATTAGAATTTAAACTACCAAGTTATCAAATAAATACTTATTACAAATGCTTAGTGGGTGACAGTTTAACGAAAAAATACAAGAGTTTAAAAGTTTCTAAATAAACTAATCTATCCAAACTAAATTTTTAAAGTTATTGCGTGTGTCTGTTTTAATTTGGTTAGCAAAAACAATAAGGGTAGTCTTTTCACCGCGTCCATTAATTCTAAAAAGTACAAAAATATTCACAAAGTGTTTTTTTATAATAGCAATTTTTTCTTAGGATTTCAGTATTCTAGCGCTTTTAGTTTTTGAGATGAAAAATAGGAACGTTATTTTTTCGACATTTTTGTACCGCGATATCTCCCTAATGGTTGACTTTGGACTCTATGTTTTTATAAACATATATATAGCAAACTACCTTTTATTTTGAACAAGGAATTGCCTCCTAAAATTTTCCGCATTTGTTTAGAAACACCTTGTATATAAATAAAATTGCTCTCTTGGAGATGAATGAAACAACTTTAGAATGAAATTTTATTTTAATTCTAAGAGTAGGCCTGGAAATTAAAAATAAATACATCTTTACCATTTATATTTTTATTTTCTTTCTCCTAAATTATTTCTGTAAATTTTTAAATTTATTTATGTTGTTGTTGCAGGCCTTTAACATTTTAAAATCGAAAATAATGGGATCAAATTTATTGCATTTAGAAAACTTTACCAAATAGACAAACAATATGAGTTATTAAGGGACCTCAAGATTAGCATTTTTTTTTTAGGAAGCTCTAACTGTGTAAAATATACTTTAGAAATTATTTCGAGAGATTCTTATTAACTAATTAAGTAAAAAAATATGCAAATCTTTTTGCAATGAATTATCTTACTTTAACACATATAATTTACTTTTTAGCTCTAAAAACGGCAAAACAAGAAATGGCATGTGCGTGACAAAAGAACAAGTTAATCTCAAACGACGTATCTTAGTTAGTATATTAGGATCAATCAATGCATAGCATTGTGCACTTAGCTTTATGTTTTGTGGTGTATTTTTGTTACTGTTGTAGGTTGTAGCATTAAGCATATTCAGAAATCTGGGTGCAACTACAAATATTAGGATATAATTTTCAATTATGTGCACATCTTATACATTTTTGTAATTTTGCGAGGATTTAAAAATTATTGCAACACTT